>JAXCMG010000071.1:260642-284681 GCA_034642415.1 Podarcis siculus | reverse complement strand
AAACAAGATTCCAAGGAATCTCTTGGACTTCCCTCCTCCCCTTTGTGGATCCTACTGTTAATCATTTCCTCCTGCATCTTTTATAATAATCCAAATCTTTTACCTCTCCATTGTGTCCAAAATTCACCAGTAAACTACAAGTGTTATTCCAATCCTGCTAAGGATTTTTACTGTTTACAATGCTCTCCAAGATAAATTATAAAAAAAATTCCCATTCCTTATTAAAATTTTGGTCTTCCTGGTTTCAGATTCTTCCAGTCATTTTTAGCCATTTTGGCGTAATCCATTAACTTGATCTGCCATTGTTCTCTAGTCGGGACTTTATCTCCTTTCCATCTCTGGACCAATAACATCCTCACAACTATGGTCGCACACATAAATAGTCTTTTCTGCTCCCTTGGGATTTCGGCACTACATTCGGCACCCGGTGGAGTACAGGATCAGATTTAAGGTGCTGGTTTTAACCTTTAAAGCCCTACACAGCCTAGGACCCTCGTACCTATGGGACCACCTCTCCTGGTATGTCCCACAGAGGAACTTACGGTCTTCAAACAAAAACATCTTGGAGGTCCCAGGCCATAGAGAGGTTAGGCTGGCCTCAACTAAAGCCAGGGCTTTTTCGGCTGTGGCTCCAATCTGGTGGAACGCTCTGTCACAAGAGACTATTTTCCTGCAGGATTTGACATCTTTCCGCAGGGCCTGCAAGACAGAGCTGTTCCACCAAGCCTTTGGCCAGGGCACAGCCTGACTCCCTCCTTTGGCAATCTTCACAGAACTCTAGCCCAATGGTTGCCATCAATTTGATTTGAATTAATTTTATAATGAAATGATTTTAGAATGTTGTATTGTTTTATTGTTGCTAGCTGCCCTGAGCCTGGCTTCAGCTGGGGAGGGCGGGATATAAATAAAAAATATTATTATTATTATTATTATTATTATTATTATTAGCCTTGCCACATTTGGACAGAAGTAGTTCACTAAGGCTCAAGGCAGCAGGCCAATCAGGGCTATGCGGCCGCAGTGGCAGGAGCAATGGACTGTTTACATCCACGTGGCCCCATCTTTCATGCCTTCTCACGTCTTTTCCTCCTGGAAAGTGCAAGCAACAGGCCTGCAGGGTAGTGAACCTTCTGCCTTTAGAACTTTGTGAATCCTGTCCACACGATGCTGCATTAATCTTTCCCAGTTTCCCCACTGAGCCCAAAGGAACCCGTTCCTTAGATCCTTGCTTGGATAGGTAGCTATAACCCCCACCCCCCAGCACACACACACACTTTAATCATTAGCCTAAATTACTATGCAGCTGGGAAATTAATACACTTTTAACTAGTTTGAACTGGTGGGAGTTTTAGGAGGGTGCCATTTAAGGCTCAGTAATATATATGCTTTATTGGCTAGTAGCAGTTTGGTTAATTATTTTTTATTTGCCAGTTATTTCTGTTAGTTCATTATTTTTATTTGCCAGTTATTACTTTTAGTTGGTTATTTTTATTTGCCAATTATTTCTGTCTGCTAATTATTCTTGTGTAATTGCTGCCATCTTTATATCCCTTTGTAATGCCATGTAGTTTAGTTCCTATTGTTTCTCTGGTTTTGTTCATGTCTCCCTCGTTCTATCGTTCTACGTATCTCACATTTTACTTTCCCCTTACAGTAGTACCTCGGGTTAAGAACTTAATTCGTTCCGGAGGTCCGTTCTTAACCTGAAACTGTTCTTAACAAAGCAAAAAGTTAAAGTAAGGACGCAGGTGGCGCTGTGGGTTAAAGCCTCAGCGCCTAGGGCTTGCCGATCGAAAGGTCGGCGTTTCGAATCCCCGCGGCGGGGTGTGCTCCCGTTGCTCGGTCCCAGCGCCTGCCAACCTAGCAGTTCGAAAGCACCCCCGGGTGCAAGTAGATAAATAGGGACCGCTTACTAGCGGGAAGGTAAACGGCGTTTCCGTGTGCGGCTCTGGCTCGCCAGAGCAGCGATGTCACGCTGGCCACGTGACCCGGAAGTGTCTCCGGACAGTGCTGGCCCCCGGCCTCTTGAGTGAGATGGGCGCACCAACCCCAGAGTCTGACAAGACTGGCCCGTACGGGCAGGGGTACCTTTACCTTTACCTTTTTAAAGGACCCCTGGACGGTTGAGTCCAGTCAAAGGCGACTATGGGGTTGCAGCGCTCGTCTTGCTTTCAGGTTGAGGAAACTGGCGTTTGTCCACAGACAGCTTTCCGGGTCATATGGCCAGCAGGACTAAACTGCTTCTGGCACAACAGGACACCGTGACGGAAGCCAGAGTGCACAGAAATGCCATTTGCCAGCCCGCCACAGTGGTACCTATTTATCTACTTGCACTGGTGTGCTTTCAAACTGCTGCCATTCCACCCAGCAAGCAGCTTCGGTTTGCACCCGTCTGCATTTTCGCTATGCCTGAACTGCTCAGAGCAGCATCTCATTAGAAGTGCTAAATCTAATGGTTGACTAAGGTCTAAACTGCCCCAAGATATGCGGTTCAGGTGTGACTCATATAGGAATGTGCGGCAATCTGAACCCTCCATCATCCCTGGCTCAAAGAAAGCCTGATCATGGTGGGAGATTTCTTTGATTCCCAACTTGAGCGGCACTTCTGCCAGTGGCTCTGGAGCTTCGTGTGTTTGGAAGGGCATACTTTCTTCTGGCAAAATGGCTGGGGCATGTCAGCATCTGAACAAACACTGATTTGACCTGAGAAGCAGTGTTCAATCTGATGCCATGAGCTGCATCGCTGCAAAAAGGGAAATGAAGTCCATCACCGCGGGGCATTTTGAGTCCCTGACTTGTCATAGCCTGTGAAGGTCCTGCTGTTCTCTTGCTGCCATGGCATAGCTGTCAACCGTCCCTTATTTGGCGGGAAAGTCCCTTATCCCGGCACTGTGTGCCACTGCTGTCCCTTATTGATGATGTCCCTTAAATTTCCCAGGTTTCAAAGGAAGCAGCTCATCTCCCTCCTAGCCATGGAGGAGGGAGGCTCCAACTGTGTTGCTTAGCTGCGTTGCTCATCCAATAAGGAGTCTTAGAATGACTGGGGGGTGGAGCTTGCATGCCTTGTGCCGATCAAATCTGCCGCGTTGCCTGGGGACTCGCCTTTGCTCAGCGCTTCCCAGCGGAGAGGTGATGATGGTTTTCCTTGCTGCATCCCCTTTGCCGGGTTGCTGCACTGTGGGAACCACTGCTTGAGGCTTCGTTTGGCTGCTGGCTGGGCTTTCTGCCTTTGGCTTGGAGGGGCTGAGAAGTTGAACATACCATACCTGTGCTTGGAAAATCCCTTATTTTGGCTGCTGATCCCTTATTTTCGAAGCTGCTGGTCCCTTATTTTCAAATCTGTAAGTTGACAGCTATGTGCCATGGTGGGCCACTGAATGTTGATTTAAGGAGAATGGCCACTCACATGTGCTGTACATCTTTGTGTGTGTTCTGTAAGACACATGGGCAGGTGTGAATGCATTTGAAACTGCAGCATAAATTGCTTTTCAAAAAATTAATTATCCTAGTAATGAGTTTTCAGGCATAAATTCATGTCAATATTCATAGCTGGATGTTGCGTGATTGTCTGTGTAAAGCATGGGTAGGCAAACTAAGGCCCAGGGGCTGGATCCAGCCCAATCGCCTTCTAAATCCGGCCCATGGATGGTCCGGGAATCAGCGTGTTTTTACATGAGTAGAATGTGTCCTTTTATTTAAAATGCACCTCTGGGTTATTTGTGGGGCCTGCCTGGTGTTTTTACATGAGTAGAATGTGTGCTTTTATTTAATGCATCTCTGGGTTATTTGTGGGGCATAGGGATTCGTTCATTCCCCCCCCCCCTCTGGTGAGATAGCAGGACCCCCCTTAGCCAAGAGGTGGCCTGGCAGGCAGAAGCTAGGCATATGTGGCTTGTTCCTGCGATCAGGCTTGGTGTACCCCCAAATACGCAGGTCAGAAGGGGTTAGCAAATCCCCCCCGTTCCTTAATGGATGTCCACACAGTTCTCTGGATTATGCTGCAGATACACAAACTTTTCCAGGCTATGAGTGTCAATGGGAACAAATACGTTAAGTTTCTCTTGGGACAAGATTTGGCAGTTATTGGAAATGCACTGAGCACCCTTCCAAGGCAGGGATGGTTATAACGGGTTCTGTCTTTGTTTTGTTTTTTGAAATGTTTGTATCTGGTTTTACAAGTATATAATTATAACAATACAGTGGTACCTCGGGTTACATACGCTTCAGGTTACATACGCTTCAGGTTACAGACTCCGCTAACCCAGAAATAGTGCTTCAGGTTAAAAACTTTGTTTCAGGATGAGAACAGAAATCGTGCTCCGGCGGCGCAGCAGCAGCAGGAGGCCCCATTAGCTAAAATGGTGCTTCAGGTTACGAACAATTTCAGGTTAAGTACAAACCTCTGGAATGAATTACGTACTTAACCCGAGGTACCATTGTACAACCATTCACATCCACATTTACAGATTCCTCCAAATCTCTGGACTTCCCGCCTCCCCTCCATGGCTCCTTTTATTAAACCTTTTCTTCTGCATCTTTTCCAATGATCTATATTTTATATAACATCATTGTCTCCATAGTACTTGCTACATGACAAGTGTTATTGCAATCCTGCTAATGTTTCCATCTGCTTACAGTGGTCTCCAAGATAAATTATAACTTTCCCCCCATTCTTTATTAGTTTTGGTCTTCTTGGTTCCTGAGCTTTCTGGTTAGTTTTGCCATTTCGGCATAGTCCAACAGTTCAATTTGCCCTTCTCTAGTAGGGAACTTTATCTTCTTTCCATCTCTGGGCATAAGGAGTTGTGTATAGCATGCACCTCTTAACCTTCGTGTGACATTATTATGTAATATGGACGTAATATTTCAAAGGAGCGTGATTTGCAGTAAGTGATCCCCTTGCCTCCCAGACCCTGTCCAAATTCACTGCCCAAACTTTGGTCAAGTTTACCTGAGGTTAAACCCCACCTCCCCCTGTGTGACTCCCACAATGCATCACTTCAGTATTCTTTTAAAAAGAAATGGCTGTGACTTATCAGAGTTCATTCCAGGTCAGTCACAAAACAAGGTGGTCAGAATGACTTTGGCTGCAGCCTGGCTGAGAAGTAACCTAGAATGTCTCACACAGCAAGCCGATGTGAGGAGGAAATTCTGTTAGGAACCATCCCTGAGAAGTCAATATGTTAAATTTCAAACTAGGTCAGCCTGACATGGGTTGTGATTACGCATGAGGAGGAATAGAGAAGTTATATTTGCTCTAAGCATATAAATCGATTGTTCCTTAGAAGGCCTATGGGATACTCTGTTGTTCCTGTGGAAGAGTTTTGCATTATGCTTACGGCAAGTTTTCTACAAAGCCACTTCCGAGCTCGAGAGGAGGGGGGGTTGCGGGCCACCCCCTCCCACACACGCGGGGGCTGGTTTTAGCCCCCGTGAGAAGAGGGAATCCCCGGGCGTGTCTGCAACCCGCCCCGCCAATCGGCGGGCAGGGGAGGCGTGGCCTAGCCCATTTAAGTCCGGCGTGCCCGGGGACCGCCCTCTTTGCCCCCTTCTAGCTGCCCGGTTTTCCCATCCCACCCACCCTTTAGGTTAGTTAGCTTTGACCTTGCTATGGACTCCGGTTGGTCGCCGCAAGGGGCCTGGTAGGAATTTTTCCAACTTGGCACACTTCCAGCCTTTTGGTTTTTTCGCCTACCTCGTAGCAAACGTCACAACTTCTTCAGTATTGGCGGTTAGGCATTGGCAGGGGTTAATTGTTATGCAAATGAATGGGGGGAAGGAAGCGCCATCACCTTCCCCCAATGAAAAGGGTAGTGCGGTAGAGGACTCCGGGGGGCGTTGCCCTGTCCGAAACCTAGGGAGGTGAGGGCCTCCGGCACGCCCCCGAGCGGTGACACCCGTGGGATCCTAGTTGGCGTACTTCAACAGGACTCCCACGGCTGGTGGATAACCCTTCCCGGTCCCCATGCCGGGTAGTCGATAGGAGCCAATGCCTAAGGCCAATACCTTCCAATTCCTGTAATCAATAAAGTTGTGGCCTTTTTATGCCCATTAACCTTAAATAATATGTCCAGTGTCTTCATTTCACTTGGGGGGAGGGGACTCGCAAAGCAACAGGTGTTTCCACATCCACACCTGTGCAAGAGGAACAGCCTGTAGGCCATTCTATAATTTCTCAACCTTCGATCCACTTTAACCAGGGCTGTGTGCTCTCCAAATTTAAATCCTATGTGCCCAGGCAGTCCATTCTGCTACCCATCTGGTTTCTGATATTTCAATAGGCATTGTGAAAATACACATCTTTGTAGCCATGAGGACTAGATACTTGTTTTCTTTTCTTTCAAAATGGAAACCCGAAATTGTCAAGAAGTTTAAATTCTGTGTTCGGTGCCTCACCTTTTTCTGAGCATCTGCAATTCATAGCAAAGTTCTGTTCTGAAATCTTCACAGCTGACTATAGCCAAGGGCCAAGCTACACGTTTTCCAGAAACAGCACCTCTGTTACATACTCACAAATGTATGCATCAAATCCATAAGGTTTCTTATTACTCTCATTTCCATTGGCAACCCTCAATAATTCCTCATCCAGGTACATTCTTGCATCCTAACAATGGTCCTTAGAAATCAGTGCCAATCAGATGATCAAGAGGAATGCACAAAATTTGGTTATGAGGGTCTTTAAACATAATCTGATGTGCCTAAATGCAACATGCATGTACAATACACCAAATAGGATACATGCATGTTTTTAGCAGTCTATAGATTGTAGCAGTCTATACAACGGGGTAGCCTTCTAGATGTTGTTAGACTACAACTCCCATCATCATTCACTATTGGCCATGCTGGAGAGGAACTGTGGTCTAACCACATCCAGAATGCAGTAGAGAGAAGAAGCCTCTGTTAAAGAAGATGAAGAAGATTGGTAAACTAAACTATTGAACTATACAGGACAAACTAGTTAGCGTAGAACCCAAGACAGAAAGAGGACTTTGAATAATAAAAAAAGAGTATAGGTTGAATGCTCTTCTTTAAAGCTTTGTGTACAGTGGTACCTCTGGTTATGGACTCAATCCGTTCCAGGGTGCTGTTCGCACCCCAAAAAGTCCACAACTAGAGCGCCGCTTCTGCGCGCGCGCGCTGCGCGATAGAGCGCTTCTGCGCATGTGTGCACGGCAAAACCCGAAAGTATACACTTCCGGGTTTGCAGCATTCATATCCTGAAATACCACAGATGGAGACTGATGTAACAAGAGGTACAACTGTATAGAATTTTACGTTAGTATAACTTTAAATAACTCACTTGTATTAATATAAACAAGGTCTAAAAAATGGATTATTAAGATTATAAGGCTAAAAGGACGTGAGTGAACAAGCATTAAACAATGAAACCAAGAGGGAGAGGGAAGAGAAGTCAAGCAAAAATTATGGTGTTTTTTTAATGATGGTTTTTTTTGTTTTGTTTTTTCTTTATATATTGTTGTTTTAGGTTTATTTTAAATTAATAAATTGTTATAAAAACAAACAAACCAGAATGCAGCAGAGAGGAATGGCAAATGAAACTGTTGGACTACACCAAAATGGCGAAACTGACCGGAAAGCTCAGGAACCAGGAAGAGCAAAACTTTAACAAATAATGGGGGGAAATTATAATTCATCTTGGAGACCACTGTAAGCAGATGGAAACATTAGCAGGTTCCCAATAACACTTGTAACGTAGCAAGTACTATGGAGACAATGGAGTGATATAAAATATGGATTATTGAAAAAGATACAGTAGAAAACGTTAATAATAGGGCCCATGGAGGGGAAGGTAGGAAGTTTGGAGGAATTTTTAAATGTGGATGTACAGTGGTACCTCAGGTTAAGAACTTAATTCTTTCTGGAGGTCCATTCTTAACCTGAAACTGTTCTTAACCTGAGGTACCACTTTAGCTAATGGGGCCTCCTGTTGCTGCACAACTGCACAATTTCTGTTCTTATCCTGAAGCAAAGTTCTTAACCCGAGGTACTATTTCTGGGTTAGCAGAGTCTGTAACCTGAAGCACCTGTAACCTGAAGCGCCTGTAACCCGAGGTACCACTGTATAAGGTTGTGTTGTTACAATTTTATGCTTGTAAAACCAAATGAAACTTATTTCAGAATGCAGTAGGTTGCCTGCCCCTGCTATAGAAGCTGTAATGGTGGGTTTGTGTTTCTTTTCAAAACTTGAGAGGTGGGATACAAATTATTTTAGCGGGATTCATAAAGGAGGGGGTGTCTAGGAAATGAATGGTACATTCCCCGACCGCCACTCTCCGAAATCAACAGAAGGATGAAAAGCACTAAGCGATCGCAGGTGTATAGCTACATTCTTTCCGACGGGTTTCCCCGCCATGTAGTAATCTTTACAGAAATGCTTTGAAGTCTCAGAAATGTGAGATTGCAGCACACAGTATACATACATATTCATATTAAGGTTATGGATTGAAAAGGCAGGCTTGATTTAAAGGATGCCAGATGAGTGCTTGAGGAAAATTAGTGGGATGACAACTGCGTGCTGCATGAAAGCCAACTCAAAGAGGTCAGCCCTGCGTGCCTACAGTCTTTCTTTAAACCTCCACCGATACTCAGCTCTCGCACAGGCTTTTATGCAGTGAATTAAAACATCTGTCTGGTATTTCTAAGGATCTGGAAAGCAAATGGAAATAAGATACCACATCCCAGGCTTTTGATCTGACTTTTATTAATTGCAGATCAGAAAGCAAAGTAACAATCCAGGTGGGATTGTCTCGGTATGACTTTTCCAGCCCAAATTCCGAGCTGCAATATACATTCCCCGCGAGGAGGGGGAGGAAAAATCCTACAGGAGCTGCACATCTGCATAGGAGCGAGTGTGCAGTCCGTGCCTCCAGAGAATACATATTTGGAGGTTTAAATCATATGGTTTGACCCCCCCATCCTCTCTCACCACCAAGGAAGTACAACAAACGTATAGTAAGAGAATCCACACAAGTGATGCTGATACAAAACCCCACACATACACTAAGCAGAAGAATAGAAGCTTTGCCACCCAACCCCACCCCACCCACCGTCCCCCCTCCCCCTCTTTCCCCCTCTTTTCTTCCTAACCTAACACTGTAATGCAACACTAATGTCTCACAACAACTGAAACTGATTTGTAGAAAACGCAACTTGAAAAAAGAGACCATGCACGTATTTTTGTAAACCAAGAAATCTTTAATAAAAAGAAAAATATTTTAAAAAATCATATGGTTTGAAACATATGTGATGAGAAGCTGTGATTGACCGTATCCATGTGTGTGATAGTGAGATGACAAGATTGTTTATCGGCTGGATAATCACATCATAATTCACACATAGGTCCCATGCTAAGCATGGAAGGGTTTTCTGTGTCTGAGTGGGAAGGGTTTTCTATCTACCCCTTGGGACTCTTCCCAAGCCACGACCCTCGTTGTCCCTGCGTCACAACCTCCTTGAGTGTTTTTCCATGCCTTTGAACTATGAGGATAAAAAAGGTAAAGGACCCCAAGACAGTTAAGTCCAGTCAAAGGCGACTATGGGGTTGCGGCGCTCATCTCGCTTTCAGGCCGAGGAAGCCGGCGTTTGTCTACAGACAGCTTTCCAGGTCATGTGGGCACCATGACTAAACTGCTTCTGGCGCAATGACAGAAACCAGAGCACACAGAAACGCTGTTTACCTTCCTGCCGCAGCGGTACCTATATATCTACTTGCACTGGTGTGCTTTTGAACTGCTAGGTTTGCAGGAGCTGGGACAGAGCAACAGGAGCTCACCTTGTCACAGGGATTCAAACCGTTGACCTTCTGATTGGCAAGCCCAAGAGGCTCAGTGGTTTAGACCACAGTGCCACCCGCATCCCTGAGGGTAAAGTGGAGTGTGTACCCGTAGAAACTAGCCTAGTGTAGAAATGTTAAACATATATTCATTGCTCTGTCTGCTTTTGCCTTTGGCCCTGACCACCACTGCTGTGCAGCCTCCCCAAAAGCTAGTGCAGCCCTCAGGACTAAACAATACCGCCCACCCTCCATTAGGAAGTGTTTGAGTTGAAATCGCTTCCATATTTTTCTGTAGGGCTGCTAATAACTTTGCCGCTCACGTGCTCCCCGTGAACAAATGCATTGTTCCCCAGAGCAATGCACCATCTTATAAAATGCAGAAATTAAAGAGGAGAAACAGTAGATGGGAGAATGAAAAGGCCGTCCATTGTGCTGATGGGCAATTGGTTGATATTTAATAAAGGCCTTATTCATCTGGGCTAAGGGAAGTTTTCACGGAAGGTTCCTCTGAATTTCTGCCAAAGCTCAATGCAGCAGTATAAGGAGATCATTATCAGAGAACAGTCTACAAATTGGGTCACACTGCACCAACATTAAACCTGGGATCTCAGAGGTCATATCAGGGCAGGAAGGCACTGTCAGGAACCAACTTGAATATCTCAAAGACTGGAGAAAGGATTTCAGCCATGAAGAAACCATTGATTGCAAAACTCCGTACAACATGGCATTGTCAGGTTTCTTACAACATCCCCAGATTTACCAACAGTACCAATCATTATACAAGGAACTGGTTGCATGTAGCATCATGAACATCTGCAAATGCCAAAGATAATCCTAATTACCCATGTCAGCCTTTTTGTTGTAGCAGATCAGATGCCACCTTCCTTTCGACACATCTGATTGATCTTTGATGAGACAAGAAACCTGCCCTATTTGTCTACAAATAGAAAGATGTTGATTTCAGCCCCTGCAAAGACCATAATTAGTGTCTTCAGCCTTATAGGTTCTTTCTCAATGATGAAAGCAATGATGAAAACTGGAAGCTTGAGTTGACACCTTGACTATGGAAGCGGTTATTGGAAAGATTGACGTGCTAATGATTCTTAGTAAACCATTATTGACTTATGCTCCTGATCACATATTTTAGAGTCAATGACTCATTCATACAACACCCCATTGGAAGATAACTATGTTCCTTCATTGCTTCATTCATCTCAACAAACAGTGCCCAAAGTGTCTCGCAACACGCTGATGTACAACAATTACAGCCCCTCCAAGCATCCCTGTTTTCCAGCGACAGTCTCAGATTTAGAGAAGCCATTCCAGTTTCTGATTTGAACCCAGAATCTCCCTATTTTCATTGGAGAAATGTTGGAGGGGACATCTCTATTTTCGTTGGAGAAATGTTGGAGGGTATGCAAGAAATATAACCTTTCCAGGGAAAAGGTGCATTAGGAACAGTGACAAACAATCATAGTGTCAATAAGTAAGTACGTCATTTAAAAATCCATCCAGGCACCATTGTATAACACAATGCAAATCAACTAGCCTTAAAACTAAACAAGAGAGAGAATAAAGCCTAAAGCCTTCTTTAGTTGACCTGTTTGTTGAGCGTTATTCTGCAGCCCTAGCTGGAAATGCCGGGAATTGAATCTGGGCAGAGCCTCTGCCTCTGAGCTACCAAGCTATGTTCGGAACCGAAGCAGGAAACCTGATTTTAAGACATTGTAATAAATTCAATTAAATTTGGTTTGCTGTAAGAATTTGGAAAATTAATAAAAATGATCTGGAGAAAGAAGGCTAGCTAAGACATATCTATTTAGGACATGTTTTGCATTTCCCCTAATACATTTGGACACAAAAAGGATGTAAGCATTTTAACTAAGTGCACTTGGCTCTTCACTTAACATGTGACTGCTTCCTAGAAATAATTTCAGTTCCTAGTACGATGCTCAGTAGCAGTGGTAATCTCTTGATGCTATCATTTTCAAGAATCCACTGGTATCTCTAACTACAGTTCTGCTGTACTTGCTCTGTTACATGTGGACATCAGTTTCCCAAAAGGTAGACAAATTCAGTGCCCATAGTGCAACATGGTGTCAAGTGGGACTTCAGGGATACACATTGTGTTCGTTAATTGGGGGGGGGGGTATTGAAATAGCACCAACTTGCTTGTTGGGTAGATGTTCAGCAAGATGGTTAATCGTGTCCTCCCTAAAAGAGGTCTCGTGTTGCGGTGAGACCTGGAGACTGAACCCTTGTGTTGTGGGTGGGTCTACTGGATAGCCACAAAACCCGATTGGTAGGTCCTTCGTTGCTGGGTTTAATCTGGCCAATGAGGTGCAGTCTAAACGGATTGAGGGACCTATATATACCCATGCATATGACCCAGAGCTTCCTCTTTCGGCTCATGCATCGGAACACCTGCCCACCTCTCCCTACTTTTAGGGCATTTTGCGATTGACCTTGCTATGCTGTCGTGTGTCGTCCATCACTGGGGACACGGCAGGAATTTCCCCCACTTGGCTGATTGGCTGTTGCCATTTGGGTTTTGCCTGCCGCGTAGCAAATCACCACAGCTTGTAAGGTTGCGGATAGAACCTTGTAAGGTTCAGGTGATAGGGATGGGAGAACGCTCTCACCATCCCTATGTGAAGGTTATTCTGTTAAAGGAATCCAGGGACTCAACTGGTTTGGTCAACCCTAAGAGGGGTTGTGCCCGTGCCTGAGTCCAGGGGGGCATCTGGGGAGAGAACAGAGTCTGTTCCCAGGCTTTTCACCTGCCTCAGGTGTTCACCCTTGGCTGACCTATGCTGGTGCCCTGGGTCAGCGCTGTCTGCAAGGGTGCAGGGAGCTAGTCAAACCAGAGCCTAGGCAACCACTCACTTTCTGTAATCAATAAAGTTGTGGCCTAAATCTGCCGAAAACCAAAACCAAATGTGTTTTTATTTAGGGGGAGGTCTCTGGGTCTGAACACACAAATAATAATAATAATACCACATAATGCCCAGATGGCTTCCAAGCTGCATCCAACACAGAGAATGTTGTTAAAATACTGAATAATGGAAAACATACCATAATTGCGCAATAAAACAATCCCATTAAAATATTAAAATATAAATGCTGAGCGTGATTAAAATGTGCAATAAAACACTTCAGCAATTAAAAGGGCAATTGAATTCCCTGCCGCCGCACTTTTAAAGGCATGGGAGTCCCCTTTAGGATACACTAGAAGAGATATGGATTGTGTTTATATATTAATGAACTGGTTGTATGTAAAACTGAAAGTTAAATTTGGCGAAATGTGAAGGGTGGGTGACACTGGGAGACTGGCAGTGTTAGAGTGGAGGAATGTATATTATATATTTATTAAAAAAATATCTAGGAGTTTCATTTTCACCCTCTGCATGCCACATCAGTGAGGCTGGGGCCAGATGTCAGACAGCTATGTTCAAGGCCAGCAAACTTTTTCAGCAGGGGGCCAGTCCACTGTCCCTCAGACCTTGTGGGGGGCCGGACTATATTTTTTTGAATAAAATGAACGAATTCCTATGCCCCACAAATAACCCAGAGATGCATTTTAAATAAAAGCACACATTCTACTCATGTAAAAACGTGCTGATTCCTGGACCATCTGCGAGCCGGATTTAGAAGGCGATTGGTCCGGATCCGGCCCCCGGGCCTTAGTTTGCCTACCCATGTAAAAAACAAGACCATGTTAAGGAGGAATGTGTATGTTGTCTGGGAGGAAGCAAGATCTGCTTTTCTCAGGCAAAGCGTCAGTCAAGAGGTATCAGAAGGAAATGTTTGAAAATCGATGAACGGCTATTATAGATAGATAGAAGAGGATTTACTCTACTCAACTATTTTGAGTATTGGCTATAACAATGTATAAAAGCCATAGCAGAAATTGGTAATTGAACAGGTGATGCGTAGGGAGAAGGGATGAATGTATTTCGAAATGATGATTGGAAAAGTTATTTTATTGGGACTTCCGGGTCAGCGCCAGCGGTTAATGGCGGATTCCCTCCGAGCTCCGGAGGGAATCGGCTCCGCGGAAGACGGGTCCCGTCGCAACGGCGACGCGGGGACCCTTAAAAACCACAGGCGCTGAAGCCTGTGGACTTGGTGGCTTGGCGGGCACCATTTGCGCCGCCCCAACCCGCGAAGAAGCCTTTTTAAAGGCTTTGGAGTGGGGGAAGGTGAGTGGCGTGGTGCTGTGAGCAGATCGCTACTTCTACGGAGTGAAGCCGCAAGCCATGGCCAGAGAGCGCTGACTTTTTTCCTTGAATTTGGGACTCTAAAGTAACAACCCGTGAGTAATTTGAAATCTGGATTTAAAAGTTTCTGAAATTCTTTGAATTTCGGTATGACTGGGGGAGGTGTCAAAAGGAAGTCCGCCCCCCCACTCATGTAGACATTTTAAAGCAAGAATTAAACAACTAAGGTTAAGAGACCACTTCGTTTCTTTGTGAAACTAAAGTTATTAATTCCACGATTTGGAAATAGAAGTATCGGAATAGAGGTCAAGAACAGGCTACTTTCTAAGAAAAAGAAGAGAAACTGACTGGTAACCCCCCCCCCCCCAAGATCCGGGAGTGATCCGAGAGAGAGTTGACTGTGGAGACATAAGGAGTTTGACAGCTGTCAAATGAACTGTCAAGCCAGAAAAGCTGTTTTTTTTTTTAATTCTTTGCTGGTTATTTGTGCTGCATTTGGTTTAGAGTTGTTGGTAATAAAGAAGAAACAAAATAAAACAAAGTAACTTGGCTGTTGGAGGAAAAATACTAAGTAACTGAAATCCCCCCAGAGGGGAATTGGAGACATTACAATGGCGGCAGATGGAAAATTACAGGCAGAGCTAGAGAGAATGTTTTTTCTTGTGGGAAAATTACAAGATCAACAAGAAGCTTTCGCAACAGATGTTAAGGCCTTGAGTCTTAAAGTAAATAAATTTGCTGACTGTATAAAGGAACTGACTCAAAACACTCTGGCAGACGAACAAGGAGATAAAGATATTGTTTCAGAGGAGGAAGAAGGAGGAGCTGAAAAGTTGTTGGAGAAAAAGGATAACCAGAAGTCTTTAAAAATGGACTATAATGAGTCTTGGAGGATGGAAATTTGGCTTGAAACCGAGAAGGAGGATCGTAAAGTTTTTTTTTATGGGAAGATTGGAAGACCTTTGGATTACAAATTTGTACAAGGCAAAAGATGGAGCCTTTGGACCACTCGGGACATTTGGATTTAAAAGGAATATGAAGCACTACTTGGGCTCCATTCTTGAGTATGGAGGTTTGATTGAAAGAAATGCAGATCTTATAGGGACAGAGTTACTCCAAGACATGAAGTTTAATATAAAGGACTGTCAACAAAACCAGCTGAGAGGGACTGAGAGGGATTTGAGGGCCTCGGATGTGAGGGATCCAGGCTGAGAAAGGATAGGACAATGGACATTCTTTGGGGATCAAAACCGGGAATGGGGGGAGGAAATTTGGGATTACAAAGGGGATATAATTAGAACTTATTTTTTCTTTTTCCTTCTTTATGTGTGTTATTTGGTGGTAATTATTATGAAAGTTGGGAAATCGTTGGAAGGGAACCTGGGTCGACCTTAGAAAAGGATGTTAAGATAGGTTTTTGTTCAATTTAAATATTTAGGTAAAATTTATAAGGTCAAAAACTAAGTATATATAATTTTGAAAGTTAAGTATATAAGTTAAGTTTATAAGAACTTGCTGAACTAGTTATTGGAATTGGGATACAAGAAGGGGAGGGGAGGGGAAGTCTCCAAAAAGGGTTAAGAAACGAAGGATTTGAAATTGTACATGTTTGTTTGTGTGTTTGTCTGTTTATGTTGTCTATTGTATGTATTTAAACTGTGTAAAACTTAATAAAAATTTATATATATATATATAAAAAGGAAAAGTTATTTTATTGGGACCACAAAGGAGGGAGGAAAATAGAGGGGACATCTGGGGTGGGCTGGAAGTCAGCTTTTAAATTTGTATTGGATTTGTATTAATTTGGTGACAATTATGGAAAATCAATAAAAAGAATTGCCCCCCCCCAAAAAAAGGATACACAGCAGATATGTAAAGCTGCCTCGTAATATTCGGTAGAACACTCCACTTCCTGATTGGGCCTCTGAATATCAGCTGTTGGGAATCTCAGGTGAGCAGGGCACTCTTGTAGTAATGTCCAGCTTTAACCACTGCAAGAACAAGATGGTGGACCACTGGTCTGATGCAGTAGGCTAGTCTAATTCCTATGTTGTCTATCCCTACTTCGGTCCCATGGACGCTGTGGCACTGTGGACTAAACCTCTGAGCATCTTGGGCCTGCCGATCAGAAGGTTGGCGGTTCAAATCCATGTGATGGGGTGAGCTCCCGTTCCTCTGTCCCAGCTCCTGCCAACCTTGCAGTTTGAAAGCACGCCAGTGCAAGTAGATAAATAGGTACTGCTGCGGTGGGAAGGTAAACAGCATTTCCATGTGCTCTGGTTTCCATCACAGTGTCCTGTTGTGCCAGAAGCAGTTTAGTCATGCTGGCCACATGACCTGGAAAGCTGTCTGTGGACAAACACTGGCTCCCTTGATCTGAAAGCGAGATGAGCACTGAAATCCCATAGTCGCCTTTGACTGAATTTAACCATCCAGGGGTCCCTTACTTTAACTTGGGTCCCAAGTTTTTATGCATTGGCACATCTTGGGTACTTCTTATTGGCTTGATTGTGGAATTTCAGAACTGCCTCTCAGTTCATTATGGGAAATAATTTCCTTTATCATAGGGTAGGGGATGACAAGCTTTGTTGTTGTTGTTGTTTAGTCATTTGGTCATGTCCGACTCTTCATGACCCCATGGACCAGAGCATGCCAGGCACTCCTGTCTTCCACTGCCTCCCGCAGCTTGGTCAAACTCATGTTCATAGCTCCAAGAACACTATCCAACCATCTCGTCCTCTGTCGTCCCCTTCTCCTTGTGCCCTCCATCTTTCCCAACATCAGGGTCTTTTCCAGGGAGACTTCTCTTCTCATGAGGTGGCCAAAGTACTGGAGCCTCAGCTTCAGGATCTGCCCTTCCAGTGAGCACTCAGGGCTGATTTCCGTAAGAATGGATAGGTTTGATGACAAGCTTAGGAAGGTATAAGCCAGCATGAGGCCTGAGAACCTCGTATCTCATCTGTGGATGAGATAGGGATAAGAAACCCTGCTTTGGTGTAAGCCACCTTTGCGAAACAACGATGTTGTTGACGGCAAGTAAGAAATGGTGAACAAATGAATAGATGTTTCATGAGGAGCACCAGGAAAGTAAGCTGGCTTGAAAGCTGCAGGACAAAGGTGGTCCATTGACGGCAAGATGAAGAGAGAGGAAAAAAGGGGATTGGTTTCTGTGGTTAGCAACAGGAATAGCACCAACAAAGGTTGTCAAAGTAAAGTTGAATAGTGCATTTAAAAAGTCCTGAAATATGAGTTCTTCTTCCAAGGATCTCCCTGGCACAGTGCTACCCAGTGGAGACCCCTCCTTGATCTCAATGGCCCTTGTCGTCACTGTGCATACAAATTAAACTGCCAGTCTAAGGCTTATCTGTTAAATGAGCAAGCATTGTGGTATTATTAATTTACAGCTCCTGTCTCGAATGTGTAATCTGCAGCGCAGTGTTCATGCTCCGCGCCACTATTTCCCCCTTCAAAAATATTATCATTTTCAATCTTTATTCCATTTACCTTTCAGCAATACTTTGAGGGTATTCTTTGATGTTCAGTATGCACGGTGGAGAAGGAGCCGATGAACTAGAATCAGGGATGGGCTGAGATTAACTGATGGTTTTTTATTTATTTTTTACAAGTTTCAGTCCCTAGCAAGATACTCCACACCTCATACTTAACTCTTAAATCTTTGATCTGCCCCCTTTGCGTGACCAGGCGGCGACAGCCCCAGCCCCCAGGGATCATAAGGAAGGAATAAAGACTCTGACAACGTTATGGAATTAAAAATTAGGCCACATATTTATTAAACTTCCGAATGTAGGAAGATCTTGGCTTAGGCCTTGGGTCTGTATCCCTCCCAGCACCCCCCCCCCCAAGCCAGGGGAACTGGGGCACATCAGGGTAAATGGGATATGGGGGTGCTCTGCAAGACGTAAGTGTAGCAGGCAGCCCAGCCCATATCCCCACACGCAGGGTAGTTCACTGACGACCTTTCAAAACATTCTGGTTACAGCAAACAGCTATACAGTCATACCTTGGTTTTCGAACAGAATGCATTCCGGAAGTCCATTTGACTTCCGAAACATTCTGAAACCAAGGTGCAGCTTCTGATTGGCTGCAGGAGTATCCTGCAGCTAATTGGAAGCCGCGGAAGCCACGGGGATTCAAACCACCGACCTTCTGATCGGCAAGTCCTAGGCTGTGTGGTTTAACACATATTGTGGCAACTTTGAAGACCATACCACATGGCAGCTTTTAAAGCAGCTCTTTTTATAAATGACACTCTGAGGTGGAAATTTTATTCATCCATGGAACTATCTCCGTACTTTCTGTTCCGATTTCAGCATTGCCCTTCCTCAGCATCCTAACTGTGACGATTGCAGCTAGACTTGGAGAGGAGGGGCGGATGGCTAGGATGTCATATGGAGAAGATGCATAGATAGATGCCCGATATAACACTTAATTGAGCAGCAAGTGAATTGAGAGTGACAGCGGCAGTTCACTGGAGATAACAGGCTGGGGTAGGGGGTGGGGATGAGCCAGGAAGTCAGCGAGACATGACAAAGAGCATAAATGAAATTAATCTTCTTCCTGCTGACAATAATTTTTAGACCGGTCCCAGCGATCCATTTCGGCACTGTACCAGCCGCAAATAATATCCTCGGCGTTATCTCAGAACTCGACAGGAGTGGCCGAAGGCTTCAGGAGGTCCATTGCAACATATTGAACACCCACCCAAACATTGCATCTCTAGAGGGGCAGCCTTGGGCAAGGAGTCTCTGAGTCACGCTCTTCTTCCGACATCTGGAGAACAGCTGGGGAATATGGGGACAGCCAGTTTGGTGCAGTAGTTTGTGAGCTTGGACCCTGTAGGAAACCAGGGTCAGATTCCTACTCACTGGCCTCTCAGCTGAACCTACCTCACAGGGTCATTGTGGGGGTTGAATGAGGAAGAAGAAAACCGGGCAAGGCTCTTTGAAGAAAAGGCAGCGTAAAAATGCGATAAAATAACTGATGATCTGCAGCTGTATCTGACCACTCTTAATTTCCCACAATACCACAGGGCATCCTTCTGAACAAGGTGGCCTCCAGATATTGCCAGCTCCCATCATCCCATTGGCCATGCAGAGAATGGGAGGGCCACTCCCTCTGGAGGGCCACAGGTTGGGGAATGCTGCCCTAGCATGATATTGCTGGTGTGGCGTAATGGTTAGAGGGTTGGACTAGGACCTGGGAGACCAGGGTTTGAATCCCTACTCAGCCACGAAGCTCGCTGGGTGACCTTGGGCCAGTCACCATCTCAGATTGCCTCGCCAGAGTTTTTTATAACAATTAATTAATTTATTTATTATACATACCCCGCCCATCTGGCTGGGTTTCCCCAGCCACTCTGGGCATCTCCCAACAGAATATTAAAAGCACAATAAAACATCGAACATTTAAAACTTCCCTATACAGGGCTGCCTTCAGATGTCTTCTAAAAGTCAGATAGTTGTTGATTTCATTGACATCTGATGGGAGGGCGTTCCACAGGGTAGGTGCCACTACCAAGAAGGCCCTCTGCCTGGTTCCCTGCAACCTCACTTCTCGCAGTGAAGGAACCACCAGAAGGCCCTCAGAGCTGGACCTCGGTATCCGGGTTGAATGGTGGGGGTGGGGAAAAAACTGGAGGCTCAGAGCAGGCATTTGCAGTGGGCTCTATTGCTATTTTTTTAGGCTGCATACATGCCATACATTGAAAGCACATCCCCCCCTTCGCCCCAAAAAGAATCCTGGGAACTGTAATTTGTTAAGTGTGCTGGGAATTATA
This sequence comes from Podarcis siculus, assembly GCA_034642415.1. Taxonomy (NCBI): domain Eukaryota; kingdom Metazoa; phylum Chordata; class Lepidosauria; order Squamata; family Lacertidae; genus Podarcis; species Podarcis siculus. The sequence continues at coordinate 264,868 of JAXCMG010000071.1, read as the reverse complement.
GCTCTGTAGACTTCAGAGAAGTGTGACTAGCCCAAGGTCACCCAGCAGCTGCATGTGGAGGAGCGGGGAAGCGAACCTGGTTCACCAGATTACGAGTCCACCGCTCTTAACCACTACACCACGCTGGCTCTTACAGGATGTAAATCAGATCAACCAAAGGCCTGGTTAAAATGGAGTGTTTTTGCCTGGCGCCTATAGGTGTACAATGTAGGCACCAGGCGAACTTCCCTGGGGAGAGCATTCCACAGACGCGGAGCCACTGCAGAGAAGGCCCGTTCTCGTGTTGCCACCCTCCGGACCTCTCGAGGAGGAGGTACACGAAGGAGGGCCTCAGGAGATGATCTCAGGGTCTGGGTAGGTTCATATGGAAAGAGGCAGTCTTTGAGGTGTTGCGGTCTCCCTGCTATGTACAAGACTTGAACCAGACGTGGATGCTGGGGCAATGCCCTGCCCCACTTTGTGAAGCTGGGATCTGATCAGATCCCAGCCTTGCAAAGGAGCTTGGGGAGGGCAGCATGAGAAGTCTGCTCACCTTACTCGGTGGCGGCATTGCGGCTGTGTTTCCTTCAATCCCTGCCCCTCGAGGGCAAGGCTGGGATCGAAGGACGCAGGGAGTCTGTGGGAAGGGACCTTCTCTCCATAATTGCCCAGTGCTCTTGGGTCCAAAAGCAGATTTGTGCATGTGTGTCAATGAAAGGCAGTTTCTGAGCTGTCAGGTTTTTCCCAGAGCCAAGGAGTCGGCAGCAAATTCTGACAGATTTCTACCCTTGTTCCTTCCTATATAGATAATGAGGGCCGCAGACAGTCTAGACCAATTTCTTAAATATATATATGGGGGGGGGGACTGGTCTAACTTTTGGGAGCAAACCTCTTTTGTACAGTATTTTTCATCCACTTCTAACTGTTGCAAATAAGTACAGAAGGAACAAAATCAATAATTGTCATTAATTTCAGGGGCTAGTAATAACATCCAAGAAGTCGCATTTGTCTTGCCGGACAATGCAGGCATTCTTCTCTATCTGATCACATCCCACGGCCTGACACAACACACCATCGGATCGGACAAAAACGTGCTGTCTCCTTTTCAGAATGCCATCCTTCAAAGTGAGGAGTGACTGGTGAATGGCAGAATCTTCTTGCTCACTTGTGGGTTGAGCTGGGGGGGGCGGGGAGAAGAAGCAAAGCTTTAAGAAATGTAGCTGGTTGTGAAACCCATTGCATTTGAGGATCCTAATGTTGAGGAGATGCATGGCATTTCAAATAGCGACCTGAATCATGTTGTGGATGTGAAATGGCATTTCAAATTTCAGCAGCTATTGGTGAATTAAGCCTTTTCTTCCCTGATGTTTACATCTTGGATTTTTTAAAAAAATAAGCGGAGCCTTGAATTTATTTATTTTTTTTAAAAGAAATGTTTATTTAGGGTTGCCATATTTCAAAAAGCGAAAATACGGACACAAAAGTTGTTAAGTGTTTTGGGCAAAGTTGTTGAGCGTTGGGTTTTTCTTTTTTAGCTAGTTTAGTTTAATTTCTAGTTTCAGTTTAGTTTCTTTAGATATTTTTAAGGAACTTCTCCCCCCCCCCCCAAAAAAAATCAACATTTCCAATATGGCTGCCATATGCCTGAGTTTTCCCAGGCATTTTAACTGACTCAAAAATTCCGCCCAGACGGCATTTTTGACAAGTGAATCCTGGCTATGTCTGGGAAATTCCATACGTATGGCAGCCCTGGTTTCTTTAGTTTTCAAAAGTTTGCATACTTTACCATCAACAACACCTTATTCCCAATGTAGATCTTTATTTTTCCCCTTGCTCCTGATGTAGATCATCATTCACCCCTTCTTCCCTGGTTTGAGAGGGCGCCATTTTGTGATTCGAGGACCCGTTCCCTGCTTGGGAATAATAAAGACATGTGGACACAGGATATTAGGTTAATGGGCTAGAAAAAGGCCACAACTTTATTGATTACAGCATGTGAGAAGGTATTGGCTTAGGCATTGGACAACAGCAAATTTGACTCCACCCACTCGGAGAGGGGTGAGTCTGACGAGGGGTTAACCACCATTAGGGGGAGCCTGTTGTTGCAAATACAACTATAAGCTCTCCCCTGATGTCACAGAGGGTCGTGCCATGGCCCCCTGCCACACAGGGCATCGGACAGGATCCATGACCGTTGGATTCCTTTAATGGAATACCCATAAGTGAAGGGGTAGGCGATGGCCACACCTTGCCCTTCCACACACCAACAACACATTCCAATGCCTAACCGCCAAATACCAAGAAAGTTGTGATGATTGCTACGAGGTAGGCGAAAAAAATGAAGAGGCCGGTGCCAATTTGCCAATTGAAAAAACTCCTACCAGGCCCCCTGGGCAACCAGGGCGACCAACCATGGGTCCATAGCAATGTCAAGCAAACAGCTATGCACTAAAGGGAGTGGTGGGAGTGGTGGGTCCAGAAGGAGGAGAGGCTTTGTTGTTCATCTCACATGCCAAAATGTCTTTGGCCCAGTGCCGAAAGATTCTTCCCTCGTATCGAGGCTGCCAGCTGCAGTTCACTGATTCGCCTACATGGGTCAACTGCCCTGTAATGCTCAGATCCTGACGCAACAGCCCTGTTAGGAAACTATTATTCTCCTCAGGTTGCCAATGGGAACAAGTGGTTTGGCCTGAGGCCAACTGCAGAGTTTGCACCTGAGATGAGATTTGAACTGGGGATTTTCCACTTTGAGGCTTGCGCTCTTAGCCACCAAAAATAAAAGCTCCCTTCTGTCATTTAATTTCCCTTTGTGTTTTTATGATATGACTGCTAAACTGGAGGGTGCCGGAGAAGAGCCACAAAGCCTATCAGAGGAGTTGGCTAGCGATCAGCCCTTTGCATGGTTTCCTTACCTGATAATTAAAAAAGGTGTGTAGAGGCATGTCTACTACATACAATTAGAGGGTGGATCCACCAGGGAGGGCATGAGCATTGCAAAATTTTTAAAAAAGAGAAAGTTTCGGTTGAATTTTCAGAAGGCGGGGGGAGCCTACCCTGGGAATCAGGCAGACTCAGCTCTGTAGGAAAGTTGCGGGAATTTTAACAGGCAGTTTGGACAAAGTCTGGAAAATATGCTTTGGGATAGAACAATTATGTTGACAGGGAAATACAGTGGTACCTCAGGTTAAGAACTTAATTCGTTCTGGAGGTCCGTTTTTAACCTGAAACTGTTCTTAACCTGAAGCACCACTTTATCTAATGGGACCTCCTGCTGCTGCCGTGCTGCCAGAGGACAATTTCTGTTCTCATCCTGAAGCAAAGTTCTTAACCCGAGGTACTATTTCTGGGTTAGCGGAGTCTGTAACCTGAAGAGGCTGTAACCTGAAGCGTCTGTAACCCGAGGTACCACTGTACTCTATGTGATGTAACAACAGAGTATCTTCTTGCTTGCTGCCCATATAAGAGTCTCACAAATTTCTTTGAGGTTGGAAAACAGAGAACAAAACTCTATGAGGGATACTGTAAGGCACCAGGCCTAATCCTTGAAAACAATGGGACTTAATACGGGACATGTATTTGGATTACTTTGTTAAATGCGTGCAGAACAACTCTCCTCATTGAGGTCAGAGGCGTAAAACACAACCCAATATGTGTCATCAAATGGAGATTACTGCATCGGAATGCAGCCTGAGATGCTCAGAGCTTCTCCATGTATGGAACCATGCCACTGATAAAATAAGTCATTCTGTCATAGAGAGATCCCTTCTGTTAGAGAAAGACTCTTTCCATCAGAGAAATATGAGCTTTGGGCCTTACCTTTTATTGGTAGTATTCTGCTAAGTTTTACTCAGAATAGATAATGTTCAGAGTCTGGGTCACCAGTAGAAGCCATCAGGGCTCTGGATCAGAAAATTCTCTCTAATATGTCACAATACAGTGGTACCTCGGGTTAAGAACTTAATTCGTTCTGGAGGTCCGTTCTTAACCTGAAACTGTTCTTAACCTGAGGTACCGCATTAGCTAATGGGGCCTCCCGCCACCGCCACGCGATTTCTGTTCTCATCCTGAAGCAAAGTTCTTAACCCGAGATACTATTTCTGGGTTAGCGGAATCTGTAACCTAAAGCGTCTGTAACCTAAAGTGTCTGTAAGCCGAGGTACCACTGTACCTCCAGGGTCAATATCTGTGCCAGTTATAGCATACTGTCAGAGACTGCCTCTAGGTCCTGGCTCACAAAGGACCAACGC
>JAXCMG010000071.1:157075-260632 GCA_034642415.1 Podarcis siculus | reverse complement strand
CCTCCGATTCCTCCCCGTCCGTCCCTTCTGCTCCTGAACCCCTGACACATACCCTCCAACATTTCTCGGGTGAAAAGAGGGACATCCTATTACTATCCCCTCCATCATTTCTCCGATAAAATAGGGATGTCCTATCCCCTCCCCCCCCCAACATTTCTCGGGTGAAAATAGGGACATCCAAAAGCGGGAACTTCCAGGATCAAATGAGAAATTGAGATGGCTTATGTAATTCCAGGACTATCCCTGGAAAATAGGGACACTCAGAGGGTCTGTAATATAGGAAAGCTGAGCTGTATAACTATTTGCCACAAGAAAGACACTGTCACAAATTAATAATAATAATAATAATAATAATAATAATAATAATAATAATAACAATAATAATTTATTTATACCCCACCCATCTGGCTGGGTTTCCCCAGCCACTCTGGGTGGATTCCAACAAAATATTAAAATACAATAGTCTATTAAACATTAAAAGCTTCCCTAAACAGGTCTGCCTTCAGATGTCTTCTAAAAGTCTGGTCGTTGTTTTTCTTTTTGACATCTGATGGGAGGGCGTTCCACAGGGTGGGTGCCACTACCGAGAAGGCCCTCTGCCTGGTTCCCTGTAACTTGGCTTCTCACAATGAGGGAACCGGGCAGAACGATGGGGGTGGAGATACTCCTTCAGATATACTGGACCAAGGCCATTTAAGGCTTTAAAGGTCAGCACCAACACTTTGAATTGTTCTTGGAAACGTACTGGGAGCCAATGTAGATTTTTCAAGACCGGTGTTATATGGTCTCAGCGGCCGCTCCCAGTCACCAGTCTAGCTGCCGCATTCTGGATTAGTTGTAGTTTCTGGGTCACCTTCAAAGGTAGCCCCACGTAGAGCGCATTGCAGTAGTCCAAGCGGGAGATAACCAGAGCATGCACCACTCTGGTGAGACACAACCATTTCCAAAGATGGAATCGATCTTGGTAGGAAATGATGACAGACATTGACAGCTGATCTTGCCAAACTCCACCTCCTGTAGCATTGATCTCTGACTGGTGGGCCTCAATAACTTGCAGCCTTCTCAAGTGGGCCTTGGTGGTAGAAAGTATGAAAACTGCTGTTTTGGATTTCCCTCACATGAATGTGCAAAGTGTTTGTGCATGTTCCCATTCAACTTGTCTTAACTCCAAAATACATATTGTAATCGCCAGTCTGAGGTTGAAAGGATCCGAGGTTGTCCGTCGCCTCTAATGCTCAACTGATCTGTGAAGCTTTCGAATGAAGGCTGAGAAAGAATCTATCCTCTCTCCACACACACACCTTTAAAATTTACATCGTGGAACCTCAAACATTCAGTGTCAGTGCTAAATGGATTCCGGAACGTTGCGACTGGATGAGGAAGCTATTTTTGTCATCATTCATACCTGAGAGAACAGAAATAGACCTTGACGGGCAGCTATCAAATGTGAGGAGACAACGTTTTACCTGCCTGAAGAACCCCTTTCAGAAGGGAGCAAATCAGGTGAAGAACATCATTCCTCTCCTGTTTTTCAATCACACCTGCTAAATACGAGATTCCATTTGTTCCACGTGGGTTTAGAAATGCCAATTCCACAAGCTGCATAGTAAGCAGCTTTTTGTTATTATTATTATCCTTGAGTGACCTTGCAAACACGTACGAGAACAATACTGATTCGACTTACACGTGGCTGAGAAATGCCTCCATTTGCTCGCAGTTAAGGTTGCCAGCTGACAAACCGTATACCTCAGGTTACATACCCTTCAGGTTACAGACTCTGCTAACCCAGAAATATTACCTCGGGTTAAGAACTTTGCTTCAGGATGAGAACAGAAATCGTGCTCCGGTGGCGTGTCAGCAGCAGGAGGCCCCATTAGCTAAAGTGGTGCTTCAGGTTAAGAACAGCTTAAGAATGGACCTCCGGAACAAATTAAATACTTAACTCAAAGTACCACTGTATAGGCACAATAAGAACCTTATGCTCTTGGCCAGTTGCAAATAAATTAGATCAGCTGAGCGCTTTTTACTGTTGGTGCACATGTATGAATTAATTGCCACAGTGCACATGTGAACACTAAGGCAGGACAAAGAACTGAATTTGGGATATTGGGGGCAGGGGGAGAACATAATGAATTTGAGAGTAGGCACAAGAGTAGACCTGGCTTCTTTGACTGCAGCCCTATGGTAAAATTGGAGCATATGATCAGCTTTTAATTCTGGCCTGGATCGTGCTGTAAGTCAGGGTTTCCCAAACTTGAGTTTCCAGCTGTTTTTGGACTACAACTCCCATCATCCCTAGCTAGCAGGACCAGAGGTTAGTGAGGATGATGGGAATTGTAGTTCCAAAGCAGCTGGAGACCCAAGTTTGGGAAACTTTGTCTAACTTGTTTAAAAATCCAAAGCACATTTCATTTTCTTCTGAAATGTTAACTACTCAGTTGACTGGGGTGATCTTTTTTAACCTAAAAAATTGAAATTTAATCCATAACACATATGCAAATGCCTTCTCTTTTGACAGCGCTGCTCTGCATCTTTGCGGTTGTTTCTTTTCATATTGTTGGAATTGGTGGTCAGCAAAATCTCCTTATTTCCTTTACCTTTCTTACTGAACAACTTTATGCATCATGAAGACCCAGTGTGGATGGCTTTAGAAAATATAAGTCTATCAATGGTTCCTAGTCATCAGGTCTGTAAAAACAAAAAACAAAAAAAAGAAGAAGAAAGGTAAAGGACCCCTGGACAGTTAAGTCCAGTCAAAGGCGACTATGGGGTTGCAGCACACATCTTGCTTTCAGGCCAAGGGAGCCGGTGTTTGTCCACAGACAGCTTTCCGGGTCATGTGGCCAGCATGACTAAAATGCTTCTGGTGCAACGGGACACTGTGACAGAAACCAGAGCGAACAGAAACACTGATTACCTTCTTGCCACAGTGGTACCTATTTATCTACTTGCACTGGCATGCTCTCAAACTGCTAGGTTGGCAGGAGCTGGGACAGCGCAATGGGAGCTCACTCTGTCACGTGGATTCGAACTGCTGACCTTCCGATTGGCAAGCCACCCACATTCCTTCATTATGACTGTATGAATAATAATAATAGTAATAATTTATTATTTATACCCCATCCATCTGGCTGGGTTTTCTCAGCTCAGTCACTCTGGGTGGCTCCCAACAGAATATCATCATCATCAATAACAACAACAACAATATAAAACACCAAACATAAAAAACTTCCCTAAACAGGGCTGCCTTCAGATGTCTTCTAAAAGTCAGATAGTCGTTTATTTCCTTGACATCTGATTGGGGGGGGCGTTCCACAGGGTGGGCACCACTACCGAGAAGGCCCTCCGCCTGGTTCCCTCGCTTCTCACAGTGAGGGAACTGCCAGAAGGCCATTGGAGCTGGACCTCAGTGTCAGGGCTGTACAATGAGGGTGGAGACGCTCCTTCAGGTATACTGGGCCAAAGTGTCTCCAGAGGCACCATGCTATTGGAGAGCAACACCTGGAGAGGACTGTAGGTCCTGCTTGTGAGCATCTCAGAGCCATCTGGTTAGATCAAGAGAAGCCAACGTGGTACTGATTTTGTTGGACTTCAGCTCTCATCAGTCCCAGCCAGCATGGCCATGATAGGGCACGATAGGAGTTGTAGTCTAGCAGCATCTGAAAGACACCAAGTTGGTCACCCCTGGGTTAGATGCTGTAGGAAGCTGCATGCTGGTCTAGTTGAACCATCGGTCAAGTATGGCTCTTCCAATGTCTCTTGCAAGCCTGTGACCCCGCAGGGCTTCTGTTATATTCACATCCCTATCACTCATGTTATCAAATAATAGGGCCTAGCCAAACTGTCCTAAACATTAATAGATTGGATTATCTATATAATCACTGCAATTACCTATGCTTCCACTCAGGCCGTGTGCAATCTTTTCGTTCCGATATCACTTAGGGATAGAAATCTTATTTTCATAGAACGACTAGCATTTTATCCCCAGAGATGCAATATATTCCTCCAAGAAGCGGCAAGAAAATGACCGAAAAGTGAATTTTTAAACGAGCTACGTTTTGTATCACATTGAAAGGCTTTCCCTTTCTCCTTCCTGCTAATGACCTGGCTTTACACGCTTGAGGCACATTAGGAACCGGAGGTCGGAGGAGATGAGTTTGATAGAAGTGTGCAGGATTGCAGAAATGGAGTTCGCCTGCTCAAAATTGCAGCTTCCCGTAGCAAGCAATTTGATGAGTGCTTTTGTATAAGCAACCAAGCTTAACTGGAAAACCTTTCCCTTTTTTTTTTAATATGAAGAGCCTAGCTCCATGAAGGGAAGAAATCGAGCCTTTCTGTGGCCACAGACTTTGTTAAATGATTTGCATCAAGTTACCTTGCATAGCTGCCAACGTTTCCCTTTTTTTAAGGGAAATTCCCTTATTCCGAATAGGATTCCTCGCAAGAAAAGGGAAAAGTTGACAGCTATGTTGCCCTGTGAAAGGGGCCCAGCCCTTGACTCAGTGTCTCAGACACACACGTATGCCAACTGTATTGAAAAGAAAATATTTGGTACTCTTCAGTGGATGTCTGTTTGTTTTTCAAAAAGTTTGCCCAATATAGATTGTGGAGAGAGGGGGAAAAGGGTGCAGCAGTGAAATCAACAGACCAGAAGAGAAACCCTCTGGCAGCAGAGCAGCTGAGTTGGTGAATCTGTCCTTTTGCGCACTGTTAGCATTGACTACTTGGGTTGAGACATGTGCCTTGCCAGCTTGGCCCATGCTATCAGCATGAATGAGCATTACAGCTCCGTGAGCAGTCAGAGTTCCAGATTCCGCTGGTGTTTGCATCTGACCTTCGGCTGCCAAGTCAAGCTAACGGGAGCAGCTTCAAACAATAGGAAGGTTAGCCCTCGGCGATTCCCGCTTAGCCGAAAGATTAGGGAGCTGTTCTCTTGCACTTCGGGGCATGCCTTCACAGAAGCTTCCTGTATTCTGGCTTCGGAAAGGCAGCTTGCAATCGATCAGGTCTCCAGGAATGGCAGACAGGACCATGCAGAATGGAGGGTGCTAAGTTGCAAGCATGGAGTTAATCCCACATCATGCACTGGCCTGACAACCGTTTCTGCAAGCTTCAGAGGATGTGCGGAAAAGCACCCTGCTTGAAAAGATGGAATGAAACAAGACATATCTTGTAAGCAAGAGCTGTGGGGTCATGGCTTTGATGCAGGAATATTGGAGAATGGGCATCTGCTGAATAAAATCCAGAAACGCAGACACACTTTTTTCTTTTTCTTTTCTGCTGCAATACTTACCTGGGAGTAAGTCCCACTAAATTCAACAGGATCAACTTCTCAGTTGGTATGAATTGGCTTACACAGTGAAGCCACATTCACAACATACATTTAAAGCACTATGCTCCCTCTTTAAACAGTTTTGGCTTTCCTCTCGCACAAGAATTCTGCAAATGCAATTTGTTAAGGGTGCAGGGAGCTGTTAGGAGACCCCCAGTGCTTTTTTTTTCTAAAAAGAAAGTTTAGGGGTACTCTCATTTTCCTACTCATATCGAAATTGAAATAATGAAATTCAATTGAAATTGATATTGAAATACTGTCCCTGAATGAGGTCAAACTTAGATTCACAAAATGTTTAGGGGTATGTGTACCCCTGCGCGCCCCCCCCCAAAGCACTGGAGACCCCTGTTTGTCTCACAGAATTACAGTTCCCAGTTCCTTGATTGTTAAACCACTCTCTGAGGGGAATATGAGCCTGTGAGCAACTCTCAGCACCCTTAACAAATGACATCTCCCAGAATTCTTTGGGTGAAGAAGCCATGGCGGTTTGAAGCTTTATGTGCTTGAAATGGAAGATACAGGTGTGTCTCGAATTCACATTACTGTGCAGAGTCGAATACAAACATGGTACATTGCAAACATTCAGAAGACCTCTTCAGAGCTGACCCGCTTCCAAGTGATAATGAATTAGCTAAACAAGATGAAAAATGAGCATCACATGAGGGACAACTGATCCAATCACAGCTTCCATTTAGCCCAAGTCTAATGGTGTCAAATTCAAAATATGAATTCCAGCACAGCAGCTTTTTGCTGAATATTCTTCTTCTTCTTCTCTATCCACTTACTACAGAATGTTCCTTTGCTGCTTTCTGAGTTTTACCATCTTGACAGACAACCCCAGACATGTGTAAGGTAAAGGTAAAGGGACCCCTGACCATTAGGTCCAGTCGTGGCTGACTCTGGGGTTGCAGCTCTCATCTCGCTTTATTGGTTGAGGGAGCCGGTGTACAGCTTCCGGGTCATGTGGCCAGCATGACTAAGCTGCTTCTGGCGAACTAGAGCAGCGCATGGAAACACCATTTACCTTCCCGCCGGAGCGGTACCTATTTATCTGCTTGCACTCTGACGTGCTTTCAAACTGCTAGGTTGGCAGGAGCAGGGACCAAACAACGGGAGCTCACCCCTTCGCAGGGATTCGAACCGCCAACCTTCTGATCGGCAAGTCCTAGGCTCTGTGGTTTAACCCACAGCACCACCTGCATACTCAGTGTTAAATCCCACTGCGTTCAATAGGGCTTACTCTGTTCCAGGGAAGTTTGCATAGGATTTTGACCTATAGGCTTGCAGAGACACTATTCAGCTCGCTCAATGTGAATAGGATGCAAATGACAGAATTGCCTTAATAACACATAACAGCTCATGTGATGAATAAATTTTATCCCTTTCACAGGACATTGTTTGTTGTTGACCCTACATAGTAATGGGCCACACCTATGACTTGCCCTGCTCGGATTCCTGGTCTCATTCTGTAATATCATTTCTCTTGATCCAATCTTCCACCCCGTGCTATTTTTCTAGAAAAAGAGGTGCCAGAACTCACCATGAATGCTCTTGGAATGGCAATGGAACCCACTGAGAGCTGCCCAAACTCACCTGAGAAGTTCTGGAACCCACCTGAGAGGTAACAGAACTGAGCTCTGGCAAGTTCCCCCTGAAAACAAATGCCCCACTTCAATTGCTATACAGCAACTGGCAACTGAAAATAACATTTTGTTCATCTGACAAAGTGGGTTGACCTACAAAGCTTACGTTACAATAAACGTCTTAGTCTTCAAGGCGCCACACACTTACCGACTATAAGGCTCATGATGTTCTCCAGGCCCTTTGAACAAAAGAGGTTATATGTATCCCAGTTTGTTGACATCTCACCTTGTCCCATTTTTCATCAAAGCTGACGACCAAATATCTTGGCAGAAGTGCTTAGCAACAGCCTTAAATCCACCTGGAGAGTGAACATTTGAAAAAGCATATGTCCTGTGGCCCACTTCGGATGCTACATTTGTGGTGCATTAAAGGTAAAGGTAAAGGGACCCCTGACCATTAGGTCCAGCCGTGGCCGACTCTGGGGTTGCGGCGTTCATCTCGCTTTATTGGCCAAGGGAGCTGGCTTACAGCTTCGGGGTCATGTGGCCAGCATGACTAAGCCGCTTCTGGCGAACCAGAGCAGCGCACGGAAATGCCGTTTATTTTCCCGCCAGAGTGGTACCTATTTATCTCCTTGCACTTTGATGTGCTTTCTAACTGCTGGGTTGGCAGGAGCAGGGACCGAGCAACGGGAGCTCACCCCATCGCGGGGATTCGAACCACTGACCTTCTGATTGGCAAGTCCTAGGCTCTGTGGTTTAGCCCAGAGCGCCACCCGCGTCCCATGTATGCACATACATACCAGTTAAAAAGAAACATTCTCTGTGTGAGGCACATCCAACAGGGGTTGCTGCATGAGTCTAAGGATTCCACCTGTGTCTTGGCACATGTAGAATACACAAGACAAGACCTTCTAGCTATTCATCCAAACTACAGGTGGCGACCATTTTAGACATGTTCAAATGATGCACGATTGCCGACGTGTGGTTCCTTATGAACCCGGAAGAGGGAACAATGGGGGCAGAACAGGAATGGAGGGGTGTAACAAGGCATAATGGGGCAGGGGTCACTTATTCCAGGAACGGAACCCCCACACAAAATGGCCGTCACCGGTAACATGCCATTGTGCAATTCCAGCTACATTCCATCAACACTGGGGACAGAACATGACTCAGTGGCTGAGCGTATTCTTTGCCATGCTCTCAACACCTGCCATCTTCAGCTGAAAAGAATCAAGGACTGACTGTTGGGAAAGGCCTGAACCTCGGACCATGCCAGAGCCCTGATATTAAAAATAAACTGAGCTAGAATGAACAAATGGTACGACTGGGGAAAAGGCAACTTTGTATGTTCTAAACAGCACATACATCTGAATTAACCAAGGTCTTAAGCGAGGCTAATTGAGTTTAGAGGACCTCCTTGAAGTGGAATGAAAGTGTGATCTTTCGCAAGAGCAGGCATTTCCCTCCCACCTTGAACCTGAGTAGGTTTAGAAGAATTTAAGTATGGGATTTATATAAAATATACTTCTGTAAAACCAATCAACTTTTGCTTCAAATTGCAATTACATAACAGCATGAAAATAATAATTCTCGAAATGAAACCTTTTGAAGACATACAGGAGAAACATGATTAGTCTATAAGTAGAATTTAATCCATCCTTTGACACCAGCTATATATTTCAAGCTTCATAATTACATGAACAGGTGAGTAATGTGTTCTGGCGTCTTCTCACTTTGAGAAAAATATGTCAAAGATTGAAATGCTCTTATATGAATCACTTAATTTATTCTCACCGTGATATGTTTTTATCCATATGTGTGTGTGTGTGTGTAAAAACTTAACCATTAAATCTTTACTGTGACTATAAAATTCCTTGTATTAAAAAAGAGAGGAGGGGAGCTTCTGCATGTTCTATCGGTGTTTATGAGCTTTTCAGCTTTTTATTACGAGTGGAAGCTTCTTACGATATCATCCATGCATTCTGATGACATTCTGTGTGTCTGTGCATCTTCTGAAGAACAGTCAGAAGAACATGAGGAAGCCAAGTGGATCGGGCCAATGGTTCATTTAGTTCCACAGTCCATTTCTCACAGTGGCCAACTAGCTTCCTTCTGGAAGGCCTACAAGTAGAACATCAAGGAGAAGAGGTCCATAGTTTGCATTGGATGCAGAAGATCCTAGGGTCAGTTCTCCACATAGGGCTGGGAAAGACCCCCTTCTGAAACCCTGGAGAGCTACTGTTAATCAGTGTGGACTGGGGCAGAAATACTCTGACCTATGGGCCTAAGTAGACTTGCCAAATGGCCTTCCCAATTGGCTCATGAGTCCACTTCAGCTGAGCCATGACCATCTACCCTACACCAAACATCCATCATATATGTTGATGTTGACAAGCTGGAATGTTGTACAGAAGAAGGCAACCAAGATGATCAAGGGTGTGGGAACCAAGCCTTATGAGGAAAGGTTGGAGGAGCTGGGTATGTCTAGCCTGGAAAAGAGGAGATATCATAGTCATCTTCAAATATCTCAAGGGCTGTCACACGGAAGAGGGAGCAAGCTTGTTTTCTCCTGCTTTGCAGGGTAGGACTCAAACCAATGGCTTCAGGATACAAGAAGGAGATTCCGACTAAACACCAGGAAGAACTTTCTGACAGGAAGAGCTGTTCAACAGTGGAATAGTCTCCCTTGGGAGGTTGTGGACTCTCCTTCCTTGGAGGTTTCTAAGCAGAGATTGGATGGCCATCCTTTTTTATAGCCTTCATAACCAGAGGTCATCACCACACTTTGTGCAAATAGCTTACATATTGTGTGGTATAATATTTTCTTTAGCGTGCCTGAATCTAATGTCCATAAATGAGCCCAAGTTCTAGTGTTGTAGAAGAAAAACAGGCTTCCAGACATACCTGTAGATCCTCACCCTGTATGGAGCTAGAACCTTGCTCAGCCTCACAGGCAAAAAAACAGAGGCAGGAGCAGAGGCATTGACTTGTGCCTAACATTTGAGAGGGCCCAGCACACACATGTTACATCATGCACACAACATGCATGCAATGTTGCATCATCGGGAGGAGGCCAAGCGTGGACCCTAGCACAGAGCAACTTCAATGACTGGCAGCTCCTCCTCACTCACATTCAGGAAGAACTGACAACTGAAACCTTGCTGCACTCAGCTCCATGATGGCTCCCTCTGCTCCCTCCTCCTCCTCCTTCGGCGATCACTCGTAGCTGAGTAAGATTGTCTTCCATGAACACAGTCTTAACAATGAGTCCATAAATGATTGTGGAGGCCAATTCTGGATCCACATGTCCTTCCACAGTGGGGACATAGATTTCTGGGCAGGAGCTGATCACGGTGAAGGTTTGCCAAGCGTGCCTTCCTCTTAGCATGTTTCTCCCTTTCATCTTGAGTTTGAATGTCTTCAAAGTCCATGACACCTCTGGTGAAGGCTGTTCTCCAATTGGAGCACTCGCAGGCCAGTGTTTCCCAAATGTCAGTGTTTATACTACATTATTTTATTTTTATTTTATTTTTGCCTTGAGGCGGTCTTTAAACCTATTTTGTTGATCACCACCATTACACTTTCCATTTTTAAGTTCAGAATGGAGTAGTTGCTTTGGAAGATGATAATCAGGCATCCACATAACATGACCAGTCCAATGAAGTTGATGGTGAAGAATCATTGCTTCGACACTGGTGATCTTTGCTTCTTCCACTACACTGGCATTAGTTTGCCTGTGTTCCCAAATGATGTGTAAAAAAATTTGGAGACACCATTGACGGAATCTTTTGAGGAGTTGGAGGTTGGTAGTGCAATAGCTTTGTAAACAAGCATTTTGGTTTCTGCACTTGAATCGGACCCCTTCCCACAGATATAGGGAGGGCTGGAGACACTTCGGCCCTATAGAGTTGGTGCCAGAGGCATTAGTTATATAAAGTTATTTAAGAGCAGCTAGTATTTTATTGGTTCCTCAGGTCACCTGATCCTGCTGCAAAGCAGAAAGACATCAGTGTGTACATTCCTTCTGCCCTGATAGTGCAACAGAGTCCCTGGTTCAAGGTCCCGACATGTTACAAAGAAAGCTTTCAAGTTTGCAAACTGTGAAGTTTCTCAGGGCTTATGGCTCATTTGTCACATGACATCCCACACAGAGTATTTACTATGTCATAAACAATCCCAACACAGAACGATGGAAGTGCCACCAGCTTTTGGCAGAGTAGCTCTGCTCTCCTCTAAATACAACATTTTCTCCTGGCACAAGTGAGCTTTTTCTGCCAGCTCCTCTCTCCTAGATGCTGACTCTTGGCTTTCATACTCTTGGCTCTCAACCTTGCTCTTCTAATTACACCCTCAGAGCTGCCAGGTTTCATCTGTAAGCTGAAGAGAAGAGTGAAATTCTAAATCTTCACATCGGGGTGTTGCTAAGGGTGTTGATGAAAGCATGGTGGTGATCACCAAAGCTTAATTCAAGTCATCCCTAAGGGGCGGATAGTTTTCGTCTTTTGTTCCACCGAAGGTTCAGGAATTCCTCAGATATGTGTAATAATCATACTTTTGTTTTTGATCCATTTGCAGGTATTCTAAACCTGATCTCTCTCTCCCCCCCCCCCACCCCGTCTCTCTGTCAGATTTGTGCTTGGAACAGTCTCTTTTTTTGGCCCTACAGAGCTGTTTTAGGAGGCTGGAGATTTGGGTTTGAGATTGAGGTTCCTGGCAACCTGTTTATTGAGAATTCTTCCTGATACGTTTGCGGGGTGTGTGTGTAATTTAATTATTAGTTAGTTAGTTAGTTAGTTAGTTAGTTAGTTAGTTAGTTAGTTTCTACCCCACCCATCAAGGGACGCGGGTGGCACTGTGGGTTAAACCACAGAGCCTAGGACCTGCCGATCAGAAGGTCGGCGGTTCAAATCCCCGCGACGGGGTGAGCTCCCATTGCTCGGTCCCTGCTACTGCCAACCTAGCAGTTCGAAAGCTCACCAGTGCAAGTAGATATATAGGTACCACTCCAGCAGGAAGGTAAATGGCGTTTCCGTGCGCTGCTCTGGTTCACCAGAAGCGGCTTAGTCATGCTGGCCACATGACCTAGAAGCTGTATGCCAGCTCCCTCGGCCAATAAAGCGAGACGACCCCAGAGTCAGCCACAACTGGACCTAATGGTCAGGGGTCCCTTTACCCTTTACCTTTACCCCGCCCATCTGTACCAGGGATTGAGTCTGATGCTTTCTGCATGCCAAGCAGATACTCTACCATTGAATTACAACTCTTCCTGAGATCCTCTGGTGGACACCAACCAGTACCTTTCCAGCTTGTGTTCCCCTTGCTATTATTTTCAAGTGGTCACCTTCTTAGCTTGGTGGAAGCTGACCTTACCCTAATCACGATACGGGTGATATATTTTTAGTTTCTCCCGAAAGCCGGAGAGGACATAATGTCAACCCCCAAATGTCTACCTCAAAAAGCTGTAATTTGGTACACTTGTAGCCAAGGCTACACAGACTACTGAAGGAATCTCAAAGTGGGTCAGTTCTTCAACATTTTTTTTTAAACTTTGGCCATCCGGTCTACTCACAATAATGGCAAGCATTCCATCCGCGAGCCAGCAGCATTCCAGTGCATTCCAAGGGGGTTGGAATGTTGATCCGTGGGAGTTTGGTTGTTTCTTCATACTTAGACTTGGGGAGGGTATGCATTCAGAGCAGCAACCAGAAATGTGCACCTCTGCTTGCGGAACACACACAACGTTTTCAAATATATTATATATTGCATGAAGCTTTGCTACGGATGGCAATTGGGTCATAAAGCAATTGCCCTCTAATACGTGATTCCCCCATAGCATCAGTTATTGATTCAAGGGCCTAATGGGACCACAAAAATTAAATCCCATTATTTTCTAGGTGTACAGATTTGGCAATTTCTCTTCTCAAAGAATGCAACAAGATAGGCAAATTCAACAGAGCTTTGTTTGCTTGTTTTGTTGCTATTTTGTTAATGTTGTTAATATTGTTTTATAGATGTGAATGCTGTCGTACTTTGTGAATCCTATAATATGATTTTTGGTCTAACTGTGATGTTTAGCTTATTTTTTAGTTCTTCTGTTAATCGTGTTACATAGATGGTAATTGTTTCATTTGTGATTGTTTTACTGGTGATTTGTTACGTATGCTATACAATTTGTGCTGTATTTGTGATGTTCCATTATGTTATTTTTATCTTTTGTTTGTAAGCCACTTTGGGATTACTTGAATAAAAAACAGCATAGAAAGAGAATCAATCAATCAATCAATCAATCAAATAGGTAGCTCACTAAATTAATTTGATTTTCTAGTAGCCCACAACTACTAATACCAACCTTGGAAGCATAGGAAAGTTTGCGAGATCCTGGCAAGACACAAGATGTCTCTTCTCCCGGTTGCAAAGAAAGATGGGGTGACTATTGCCCTCCCTTCGGAGACCAATCACCACAGCATGCAAGTAGGGTGATCACAGAGTATACTAGGTGATCAAGGTGAAATAACTGACCCCAGGACTACTATATCTTCCCAAATAACAGCGGAGACAAACTCACACCATTTTCCCTTAGCATTGGCAGCTTCCCTTTCAGCAATCAACTTACAGGTATGAGGTGTCTCCTTTTTTCTCTTTTTTCCCTTTTTTATTGAAGAAGAACAGGATATTTTCATGCCACCATCATCGCAGAGGTGTCTGTAGAGGTGATACAGTGGTACCTCAGGTTAAGAACATAATTCGTTCCAGAGGTCCGTTCTTAACCTGAAACTGTTCTTAACCTGAAACACCACTTTAGCTAATGGGGCCTCCTGCTGCCGCCGCGCAGGAGCCAGGTCTACTCTTGTGCCTACTCTCAAATTCATTATGTTCTCCCCTTGCCCCCAATACCCCAAATTCAGTTCTTTGTCCTGTCGTCATGCCTTAGTGTTCACATGTGCACTGTAGCAATTAATTCATACATGCGCACCAACAGTAAAAAGAGCTCAGCTGATCTAATTTATTTGCACCCGGCCAAGAGCATAAGGTTCTTATTGTACCTCGGGTTAAGTACTTAATTTGTTCCAGAGGTCCGTTCTTAACCTGAAACTGTTCTTAACCTGAAGCACCACTTTAGCTAATGGGGCCTCCTGCTGCCGCCGCGCTGCCAGAGCACAATTTCTGTTCTCATCCTGAAGCAAAGTTCTTAACCTGAGGTACTATTTCTAGGTTAGTGAAGTCTGTAACCTGAAGCGTCTATAACCTGAAGCGTATGTAACCCGAGGTACCACTGTATGTTAATTGAAAACATCTAGTAGTTCAGATTGGCTGTTGGGTTCCTATTGAGGGTATTTGGTGACCTAATAATAATAATAACAATAATAATGGGTGAGTTAGAGGAGGCTACCTTAGCTTTATGACAGTCTCAATAGTCACTGTTTTTAGAGGGGAACCAGGGTTTGGCCAAAACTGGGGGAAGCCGGGGATTGAGCTTGTGAACTTGTGAAGTTTATTAAAGGAGTTCTGACCTTTCACGACCTTTCACCCCATAATTCAAGTGCCTTTCCCTTTACCATTCCAGTCATGGCTGTACGCATGAAATGAAGTTAAACAAGTTCCTCTCCTCCTATGCAACAGTAGTCTGGAAGTGTCATGCTCCTAGCCTCTGAGTAAACTGCAAAGCAAAACGCACTGGTGAATCCATGCAGTAGAACGATCACTTTAAGATTCCTTTGCATCCTCTCTTCCTTACAACGCTATTCTCCCCAAATCAATGCCATCATTTCTGACTATTGGCTCTGGTGGAGTGGGAGTCGAAAATATCTGGAGGGCGCAGACCAAACTGATGGAGCCAGATGGACCAATGTTGTATCTTAGCAAAAGATAACTTTCTACATTCCTAAGCTGCTATCTAGCCATGGATAGGAACAGTTACGGGATTAAAAATGGAAAGTGTAATGCCGGTGGTCAACAAAAGAGGTTTATAGACTCTCTCAAAGCAAATCTTTAAAAAATGTAGTATAAACTGGGAAACACTGGCCTGCAAGCGCTCCAATTGGAGAACAGCCTTTACCAAAGGTGTCATGGACTTTGAAGACACTCGAACTCTGGTCAAAAGGGAGAAACGTGCTGTAACAACATACTAGAAACATTTATACTAATGAAAAATATTCAGGATTCACTGGAAACGTATTTAATCTGACTCAAAAAAGAGAGAGAGAGAACAAAATTTAAACTTCCATTGCACATCTTTGATTGCAGGGGACCTTGGTCTTAGAAGCAAAAAATCAAATATCATCCTTCTATCTATTCCTATTTAAGGGGGAAAGAAGAGATTGTCATAACTTGGTACATTTATCTTCTCAAGTCTCTGTGTGCTTATAAGTTTCAGAAGTCATTTATCACCATCCCCGTTTATGAAAATCCGTTGTAGCTTTGCCATAAATGATAAGGCAAGGGGGGTTTGAGTTACTTCTTTCTACTGGAGAAGCCATCAGTTGGTTTGGGACACAATATTTTGAGTTCCAGGGGAATGCTTGCCCATGTTCGGGGGTGGGGTGAGGAGGCACATTTGCGCCACCCACTAAGATCTGTTTCATCAATGGCTCTCAACATCTGGGCAAAGAGCTTTGTGACACAACCAACAAGGATTTCCCCCCATCATCTAGGGAACAGATTGCCTCTTGCACAACTGACACAGAGAGCCAGCTGCATCTGCAATTTTCTGGAAACCGGCAATACTGCAAAGCAAAAATGGGACATCTGTTGCCCTCCAGATGTAGTTAGACAATGGCTGCCATCACCTCCATCATTGGCCATGATGGGCAGAGCTGATGAGTGTTGGAGTCCTGAACAAATGAAGGTCCACAAGTTCTCCAACCCAGTTAAAACCATTAAAACCACTTCAAACAATATTGGAAGCCAGGTTGGACAAACCTGCATTTCTTGTTTCTCAATTTCCCCATCAGTTTGCCCCATTTCCTCATAAAAAAGGAGTCCACATGAAAACTGATAGACATGTGATTCATCAAATGCACACATTTTTTTACACAACTTTCCTAATGTATGCAATTTTGCAAGCAATTGTTCCCAATATATTATTTTTAATGGGTATAAGCCTTTTCATGCACCCTTTCCCCTAATGTACACTCTTTTTGTGCTCATTTTTTGTCAGAGAACCACATCACAAAATTTGGGAATGTGCAAATTTTAAGGGTAGCTTCAGTTCCCATACCTCTTTTTCTAGAAAAATATCACTGCCCATACCTCGCACCACATATGGCAGGTGTGGGGCAGGACGGCATGGTTTGAGGAAAAACAAATGGGGAGGCCTGCAGCTCGGAGGTTCACACCCCTGAATTAAATCAATGCAGATGCGTTCACCTTTCAGTAGCTGACTGCCTTGCCCCCTTCTAAATCCTGTTTCCATCCTTTCATGGCTGTCACGCCGCGTGAAAAGAGAGTTTGGATTTGATATCCCGCTTTATCACAACCCAAAAGAGTCTCAAAGCGGCTAACATTCTCCTTTCCCTTCCTCCCCCACAACAAACACTCTGTGAGGTGAGTGAGGCTGAGAGACTTCAGAGAAGTGTGACTAGCCCAAGGTAGCAGCTGCATGTGGAGGGAATTGAACCCAGTTCTCCAGATTACAAGTCCACCACTCTTAACCACTACACCACACTGGCTCTCTGAAAATTCAACAATGAACACTGAACAATGGCTCACTGAAAATTCAACAATGACAGGTTTCACCCATCGCCATTCTCCTTATATACAGTGGTACCTCTGGTTGCGAACGGGATCCGTTCCAGAGCAGGTCGCGATTCACCGCGTCTGCGCATGCGCGTGATGTCATTTTGAGCGTCTGCGCATGCGCAAGCGGCGAAACTCGGAAGTAACCCTTTCCGGTACTTCCGGTTCGCCATGGGACGCAACCTGAAAAGATTTAACCTGAAGGAAATGTAACAAGAGGTATGACTGTACTAGAATGTTGAACTGGTTGAGCTTATATTTTTTGACATCTTTTCAAAGCACGGACGCCTACCCGGAGGGCAGTGGGAGGATAGCAGCCATCTCTCTGAGACAATGATCACTGGACACAAGCCTGCTTGTGCAGAGGTTATATTTTTCCAATGCTCAAGACTTGATTTTTGAGAAGGGAGAATAGATCAGGACATGACACTGTCGGCCTGCATCTCGCAGAGTTGCCTTGGCTTGCGAGAAGCTGCATGCTGCTCCTTTCAACACGCACAGCAAGTGTTGTTCTCTCTGCCCGCCCGCCCTGCAGTTTGCCTCTAGCATAGTTCTTCTTCGGCTGCCACTTATAAGGCTTAATCTCTGCTTCCTCTCATGCATCCTGTGGCTTAAGGGAAGGGAAAGCAGTGCTCAGCAGGTCCCAGTGCACTGGACCCACAACTGTGCATTGTGAGCACCAGACTCAGCAGAGTATAAATAACACAGAAGCTAGCTGTGAAGCATAACTTCTTTTATTTCTAACAGCTACTACAAACTAAAGAACTACTGGCTTGCATGAGTGTTACAGCTCCCACTCAGCTATCTAGTCACTACATAGATAAGACTCTCTCCCACACAGAGTCAGGCAGTCAGTCAGGAGCGGAAGAAGAGAAGAGCCCCCTCCTTTCTCAAAACATCAGATCAGGAGATTCTTGCAATGGGAGGGGGTGAAAATATCAGCAATCTGACGCCCCCCCCCCGCCGCCCGAGCCAAGGAGATGCAACTTTTAGAAGACACCTGAAAGCCACCCTGTAAAAAAAAATTTATGTTTTATCATGGTTATATATATATTAGAAGCCACCCAGAGTGGCTGGGGCAACACAGTCATATGGATTGGGGATTAATAATAATAATAATAGAATAGGACGTCCCTAATGTCATTGGAAAATTGTTGGAGAGTATGCCGTTGCAGGGCCACAGGTGCCAGGGGGCCTGCCAGCAAGACCTGTGGAATAGTCTTCAGAAATATCCATTTTCTGTTACCTATGCCCTCCCCGGTATCCATTTTGAAGTATTCAAGGTCTCCAGAGCAGCCATTTTGAAAAATTCCACATATGCCCACTGGCCCAAATTCTAGACCACCCCTTTTAACAATACAGTGGTACCTTGAGTTACAAATGTCTCAGGTTACAAATGTTTCAGGTATAAACTCCGCTAACCTGGAAAAGTTACCTCGAGTTGAGAACTTTGCCCCAGGATGAGAACGGAAATCGTGTGCCAGTGGCGCAGTGGCAGCCAGAGGCCCCATTAGAGAAAGCACGCCTCTAGTTAAGAACAGTTTCAGCTTAAGAACGGACCTCCGGAACGAATTAAGTTCATAACTAGAGGTACAACTGCACTGAAATGAAAGCATGCCTGATGGCTGAATATCTTATCTTTTCAAACACCAACTCCGCTTGCAAATTGTATTGGCACTATACAGCAGGCCACATACTTCTGTCTTATTATTTTCTACCTAAGAACCACAGAAATCAGCTCACCTCCTTTTCAAGGATGGCTGGCAGCACGATCGTTTAACTTAATTGATCTCTATTACTTTGAACTACCTCTTCACCATCTGTTCTCCTCTATAATTATGCATGTAAAAAAGCAACATCTTTCACAATTTCATTACTCAAGTGCCTAATATAAAGCGACTTGAAATGCTATGTGCATTCCTTGCACCAGGCAGCCTCAGTCTGTGATGTTTGCCTCGTGTTTCAGGCGCCATTTGAATGGAGGGAAATGCATGGCGCCATTTGAATGGAGGGAAATGCATGTGTTATGTTCACTTCTTCTGCTTGCTATAATGCACTTCGCCGGCACAGATGAGGGCTTAATGATAGCAAGATTTTCAGTCTTAATGATAGCTTAATGATAGCAAGATTTTCAGTCCCTTATGTTTTTAGGCAAAATAAACACACCAGCAGACAAAATGGGAATGCCTTGACCCCAATCATTTTGCATTATTAGTCCTTAAAAGGGGGAGGGGTGGCTTATCCAAACATGTTAACATTTCCTGAGCCGTATGTTTCCTGTTATTTAATGGGCAGTAGCAAGGGTTTTCTTTGTTCTCCTGGGAATTCTCTGAATGGAGAAACTGAACTAATCACTTCTGCAGTGTTCATCATACAATATTCTCAAATCATGCAAGCGCCATATTCTTTGGGCAGAGATGGAGATGGTGGAAGATTCATTAACACATTCTTTTTCTCCTTACATTTAAGCAAAGTTTCCTTGGACGCCATTTTTTTAAAAAAACAATTCCAGGCTCAGCATATTGCTTAAAATGCCAGTTGAAGTGTTGTCTTAAGAAATTTGGCAAGGATAATTACCCAAAGTTGTGCGATGGCTAAAAGTAAGGTAAAGGTAAAGGGACCTCTGACCATTAGGTCCAGTTGTGGCCGACTCTGGGGTTGCAGCGCTCATCTCGCTTTATTGGCCAAGGGAGCCGGCGTACAGCTTCCAGGTCATGTGGCCAGCATGACTAAGCTGCTTCTGGCGAACCAGAGCAGCGCACGGAAACGCCGTTTACCTTCCTGCCGGAGTGGTACCTATTTATCTACTTGCACTTTGACGTGCTTTTGAACTGCTAGGTTGTCAGGAGCAGGGACCGAGCAACGGGAGCTCACCCCATCGCGGGGATTCGAACCGCTGACCTTCTGATCGGCAAGTCCTAGGCTCTGTGGTTTAACCCACTGCGCCACCCGCGTCCCTCCCGGCTGAAAAGTAGCTTATGTTTATTTTAAAAAACTAACTAACAAACAGCAATGACACCGTCCAACCCAGTCTGTGAAGAATACCAAACTAATTGTCCAATCCCTAAATATTTGAAGTAGAAAATTATTCCTGCGCTTGTGAATGGACCTCACCAGTCTTGGTGAATGTAGGTGTGAGCTACATAAAACACAGAGGATATTGCTATTAGCTCCCTGTATGATTCATGACCAAACCACTGCTCATCCATTGTTTCAGTAATGGACTACAGAAGATCGGCAGGTCTGCTGCAATGTTTCGCCGCAGGAAAACTGAAAGAGAAAGTAACTGTAGCTCCTTGCAAGCACTTTAAATAAGTTTCTCCCTGCTGGTCGGACACCGGGGCTCAAATTATTGGGTGGGGGAAGGGAGAGAGAGAAAATCTGGGGGCTGGGCTCTCAATGCATGCACGTAATGCGAAGACTTCTCGGCAGAGAGGGAATTGCAACACAGCAGACCATTTGCCTTTCAATCTTCTGCTAGTGACACCCAAGAGTGAATAAAAAAAGAATTCTTCTGAAGGCGGCTTTGAATTCTCAACCCTGTTCTGACAATTTATAAATCTCCCTCCTATCTCTTGTTCTGCTTTGTGAACCTTTGCTAAACTGCCTGCCAATCTCTGCACTTTACTGTGAGGAGCTGTTTCTCAACGAGATATTTCATGAGCTATACCCGGGACTGAATTTAGGTTTGATGAGGCCCTTAGTTACTGAAGGTAATGGGGCCCTTTATATGTCCAGCTGTCCTTTGTCAACAACAAATTGTCACTGTTTTTTTGTGTTGAATATATGCTATATGGTAATTTATGGACCTAATAGGTATCTAAAGGCATTTGCACATAACAAAATATGTTATCTGTTTTTTATCTTATATTTTGGAAATGTGCATCCAGTTTTTTTTCCCTTAAATTTCTTTTGGGGCCCCCAAGAGATTGGTGCCCTAAGCTATAGCTTAGGTGGAGAGAAGTGTGACTTAGGTAGATTTACATCTGAATGAAAACCAACCAGTTTTACATACCCTCCAATATTTCTCCGATAAAAACAGGGACATCCTATTTAATAATTATAATTGGAATTGGAATTATAATAATTTTATTGTTATTCATAGCCTGCCCATATGACTGGATTGCCCCAGCCACTCTGGGCAACTTCCAACATGTATAAAAACATAATAAAACATTAAACTTTTTTTAAAAAAACCTTCCCCATACAGGGCTGCCTTCAGATGTCTTCGAAAGATTGTGTAGTTACTTATATGGGGTCGCACAACTCCATACCCTCCAATGTTTCTCCAGTGAAAATAGGGGTGTCCTAAGGAAAAGCAGGACATTCTGGGATCAAATCAGAAACCAGGACCACTTATGTAAAGGTAAAACTAAAAAAAGTAAAGGTAAAGGACCCCTGGATGGATTAAGACCAGACTATGGGGTTGAGGCGCTCATCTCACCTTCAGGCCGAGAGAGCTGGTGTTTGTCCACAGGCAGTGATGGAATCCAGAGCGCAGGGAAATGCCGCTTACCTTCCCATCGCAGTGGTACCTATTTATCTACTTGCACTGGCGTGCTTTCGAACTGCTAGGTTGGCAGGAGTTGGGACAGAGCAATGGGAGCTCACCCCATCGCGGAGATTCAAACTGCCGACCTCCCGATAGGCTCAGTGCTTTAGACCACAGTGCCACCCGTGTCCTTTGTGTAAATCCGGGACTGTCCCTGGAAAATAGGGACAATTGGAGGGTCTGGTTACAGTGCTGTGAGGCTTTCTGGTCTCTGAGCTCCTCAAAGGAGACATTGGTGATCACAAGAAGAATCATGCTCTGGCAAGAGGAAGCAGAAATGCCACGCGGTCCTTCCAAATAAAAGAAGCCCAGATAAGCTTTGGCAGACTGCAGTATCCAAGAGCATCATTTAGATGCTGTTCAGAGAACAGTACAATCTCTGGTGGCAGAGCTACATTTAGCTTAGAACAAAATGCTGCCATGTGGCTTGGTGACATTGTTCTCACTTTCGTTTTCAACAACATTTTGATTAGAGACGGTCTGTAATTTGTCTCAGTTTTTAAAAAAATAATCAAATGAGGGGGGGATTTTGGAACACTTTGCTTTCACTGATGCTTCACAGGTTTCGTGTAATTAAAGAAGAAGAATATTTTAAAAATAGTGATAAGTTATACTGTACTGTACAGAAATTTTAGAAAGTTTATAACCTTACCTGCAAACCCAGGAAATGAGTTCTGATCTTTGGGTTTGTGATCTGTAGCATGTGATCTGTTTTCATTATCATATGAAAATATTTGTAGGTTACAATTCTAAGCATGCTAAGGTTCTGTTGAAATTTACTATTATTATGACTGAAAGACAGCCAACCAAGTAATATCATCAGTCCTAGCCAGGCATGTGATTTGGTTACATCTGTTTTTTAGGTTGGTTTGAAAGGTTTGAATTGTGTTTAGACGTTTGAACAGTTTTTAAATGTTCATAAATATATTTTTTAAAAGAACACAAGCCGCGGTTGCCAGTTTGGAACTGAACGTGCTTAGGAATGTGGGAGCAAAATGGACAGAGCTTATCAGTTGCAATACCAGGGGCTGTTTTGAAGCTTATCAAAGTCCATACATTTGACAGCATTCCCCCCGCCCCCGAACAACAGGTGAAGGACAAATTCTTTGAAATGTCCTTGTAATTGCGGGCTCAAATCAGGTCCTTAATCTTGATAAGCACTGCTGTATTCAAATATATATGAAAGTTATATAACAGTGAACTATATAAACAGGAAGAAGGCCAATGTTCTGCACGAACTTTTCATAATCAATTGATTAGTCAGTTAAACAGTAGATATTTAATGAATTAGAAACTTGCTTTATGGTTTGCAAATGAACAGACGTAATTATTCACAATTAGCTTGCATTGCCTGATCTACTGCATTTATACTCATCCATGGGCGACCCTATTTTTGTCACAGAAGACATCTGAAGGCAGCCCTCTATAGAGATTTTTTAATGCTTAATGTGTGTGTGTGTGTGTGTGTGTGTGTGTGTGTGTGTGTGTGTGTTGGAAACAGCTCTCAGGGTGTTTGGGGCAACCCAATCAGATGGGTGGGGTATAAATAATAAAATTCTTATTATTTCTGTGATGAATAATAATAATAAAATTATTTTTTTCTCCAGTGAAAATAGGGATGTCCTAAGGAAAAGCGGGGCATTCTGGGATCAAATCATAAGCGGGGGGGGGGGGGGGGGGTACTGTAAATTTGGGACTGTTCTTGTAAAATAGGGACACTTGCAAGGAGCCTTTTGGGCTTGCTGATCAGAAGGTCAGCGGTTCAAATCCCCGCAATGGAGTGAGCTCCCGTTGCTCTGACCCAGCTCCTGCCAACCAAGCAGTTCGAAGGCACGCCAGCGCAAGTAGATAAATAGGTACCACTGTGGTAGGATGGTAAACGGTGTATCCATGCCCTCTGGTTTTCGTCACGGTGTTCCATTGTGCCAGAAGTGGTTTAGTCCTGCTGGCCACATGACCCGGAAAGCTGTCTGTGGACAAACGGCGGCTCCCTCGGCCTGAAAGTGCGATGAGCGCCACAACCCCATAGTCGCCTTTGACTGGACTTAACCATCCAGGGGTCCTTTACCTACCTTTTTAACCTACGTATGGACACCTGAGCAAACCTGCTGACACTTGAGAACAATTGACTCTCTTAGAAGGTAAGGCAGACAGAACGGCTGCAGCAGTTGCACTATCGAAGCCCAAACTGTTCAAAGCAAATTTGCCGGCTACTTCTGCAATGTTTGCACTCCAGCGTACTTTATCTTTCATGCAGCATTGTATATCATTGACATTTGTAGAGTTTCCACTTTTGTTGATTGTTATGTACTAAGCTTGGATCCTAGAACAATAGGCAAGTAGGTTCCTAGAATGCAACAACTGATTGGCTTGCAGGAAAAGACCACTCAGGCTCCAGGAGGGAAGCAGAATCAGCCAATCAGACGGGACTCATTGTGTAAATAATGTATATAAAAGCCTGAGGTTTGGGGGGCAATTGAATCACTGTTTTACAAGCTGCAATAAAGAGCATGAAATCACTACAGGACTCCGAGTATATTTCATTGATCCTTATTTTTGCTCAGCTTAATTTGTATGGTGGATCTCATCTGGTCATATTCGACCGTCACCATTTCTGGTTTACGTAGTGTAGGTTATGGAATACCTGTAAATGGTTCGCCATTAAGTTGTAATGGCAGAATAACAGTGAGAGAGAGAGAGAGAGAGAGAGAGAGAGAGAGAGAGAGAGAGAGAGATGGACTGCCAGAATTTTTTATGAGGATTTATTTTTTGCTACAAAATATTCCAAAATTATGAAACCTAAAAATGAGAATCAACAAAATAGACACCATACCTTCCAACAACTACGCTGTCGGTCAAACATATAAGAAAGAAGCAGGGGAGAAGCCATATAGGAGCTATCTTAAATATTCTGAGACCTGGTTAATCATTATGCAAGGTTAGGAGGAAACGGTTGTCAGAGATATGAATACAGGTTTTGCGGGGGCAGTGTTTCATATTCACTAGGTTGGCATAAGAGATTAGTTGGCCCTACGTAGTGAAGTAAATAAATGCCATTCTGATTGTGCTAACTTTGGGTATGTGAGAATGACCAGAGGATAAATAAAAACTCAGCGGTGGAGAGACAAGCTTGAAGTTTGGATATGGAGTCTAACATCTCTGCTTTGCTCTGCATCCCAGATGTACGAATACAGTGGTACTTTGGTTCTCAAACTTAATCTGTTCTGGGAGTCCATACGACTCCCAAAACCATTCAAAAACCAAGACGTAGCTTCCAATTGGCTGCAGGAGCTTCCTGCCCTCAAGCAGAAGCCACATCAGATGTTTTGTTTCCAAAAAACGTCCACAAACCAGAACACTTACTTCCAGGTTTGCGGCAGTCGGGAGCCGATTTGTTCGACAACTAAGCCGTACAAGAACCAAGGTACCATTATAGTTTATACCCATTATATTGATGTTGTTGTTGTTTAGTCGTTTAGTCATGTCCGACTCTTCGTGACCCCATGGACCAGAGCAAGCCAGGCACTCCTGTCTTCCACTGCCTCCCGCAGTTTGGTCAAACTCATGCTGGCAGCTTTGAGAACACTGTCCAACCATCTCTTCCTCTGTCGTCCCCTTCTCCTTGTGCCCTCCATCTTTCCCAACATCAGGGTCCTTTCCAGGGAGTCTTCTCTTCTCATGAGGTGGCCAAAGTATTGGAGCCTCAGCTTCAGGATCTGTCCTTCCAGTGAGCACTAAGGGCTGATTTCCTTCAGAATGGGTAGGTTTGATCTTCTTGCAGTCCATGGGACTCTCAAGAGTCTCCTCCAGCATCATAATTCAAAAGCATCAATTCTTCGGCGATCAGCCTTCTTTATGGTCCAGCTCTCACTTCCATACATCACTACGGGGAAAACCATAGCTTTATTATATTGATACTGTACCTATAATCTCCTGTAGTCCAAGAAAACCCTTCCACCACATTAACTTCCTATTCAGCCACTAGTTCATGGCTTGGTAGAGATTTTTTAAAATTCCTCAGGCTCTTCTTAGCTAGGCAAAACAGACTCAAGTCTTTGATCCTTAGCTATCTGCCTTGCCACTGACTCACCAGATAGCTAGTGGCAAGTCACTCAGGTCTTTCTTCTTTCATTTCCTCGCCTGGAAAACGAGGATAATGATATCAACAATTCACTACATGGGGATAATAAATTAATGTCTGAGTAGTGCCTTATAAATGTTTGATATGTCATGTAAGTATTATTTTCCATGTCAATTGGTTTTTCAGAGGACAAGCATCCCAGATGTCTGAACACAAGGAAATGTGCCAGAGCTTTTCTTTAATACATGCAGATCCTATACAATGAAAAAAGAACGCCGGTACATTTTATCAAAACAGAATTCTGTAATGATTTTGGAACGACACAACAGAGGTTTGACAATGTTTGCACTATGTGATAAAGCATTTCACAATAAAGTACCATTGCAATATCTGGCAGTTCTCCGTGCTACCCCAGAGGTTCGGGTTAAATTAAAGAACCCAACTGAATCACAGCCAAACCTTAAAGTGTGAGTTTATGTTCACTTGACTGTGGAAGGTGTCTATTTTCGCCAGCACTCAATTTTGGGCTTTGGTGACACAATTGGCTAAGCTTGAGTGGAGGAAAGAACTAGTAATATGGGGCTTAAAGAGGTAATGTACAGTCTGATGGGATGCAGGTGGCGCTGTGATCTAAACCACTGAGCCTCTCGGGCTTGCCGATCAGAAGGTTGGCGGTTCAAATCCCCGCGACGGAGTAAGCTCCCATTGCTCTGTCCCAGCTCCTGTCAACCTAGCATTATGAAAGCACACCATTGCAAGTAGATAAATA
Source organism: Podarcis siculus (assembly GCA_034642415.1). Taxonomy (NCBI): domain Eukaryota; kingdom Metazoa; phylum Chordata; class Lepidosauria; order Squamata; family Lacertidae; genus Podarcis; species Podarcis siculus. The sequence continues at coordinate 234,577 of JAXCMG010000071.1, read as the reverse complement.
GGTACCACTGCGGTGGGAAGGTAAACAGTGTTTCCGTGCACTCTGGTTTCCGTCACAGTGTTCCGTTGCGCCAGAAGCGGTTTAGTCATGCTGGCCACATGACCCAGAAAATTCTGTGGACAAATGCTGGCTCCCTCGGCCTGAAAGCGAGATGAGCACCGCATCCAAGTTGTCTTTGACTTGACTTAACCATCCAGGGGTCCTTTACCTTTACCTTTTACATTCTGATGAACAACATAGTGATGGGTTTAGTGTGTACAGGATTTACTACCCTATTAAGAGTGCAAGTGATGAGGTTATCTTAAGGATGTTGTCCAAAACAGCTTTCTGTTGGTGAAGGATTCCTGCCTTGGTATAATGTATACCTCCCTCAACTTAAGAATCAAAATCATTGTGGGGGAAATGTTGACGCTGGCCCCAGTAGGCAATGAGAACGCAGTCTTCAGGTCTGGAGATCCACAATGGGATGGGTTCAATCTGTACAGTGAATACCTCCCTCCCCCGCTGTACATCAGGGTTGGGGCAAGATTATTCCAACATCAAGTAGTAGTAATACTACTACTAATAATAATAATAATAATTTTATTATTTATACCCTGTCCGTCTGGCTGGGTTTCCCCAGCCACTCAGGATGGCTCCCAACAGAATATTAAAAACATGACAAAACATTGAAAACTTCCCTAAACAGGACTGCCTTCAGATGTCTTTTAAAAGTCAGATAGTTATTTATTTCCTTGACATCTGAAAGGAGGGCGGGCGCCACTACCAATAAGGCCCTCTGCCTGGCTCCCTGTAACCTCACTTTTTGCAGTGAGGGAACCGCCCAAAGGCCCTTGGAGCTGGATCTCAGTGTCCAGGCTGTGGAGATGCTCCTTCAGGTATACTGGCCCAAGGTCCTTTATTCCATATCCTGTTTTGTCTGTAATTCCTTGGGCATTCCTTGGGCAGATTAGTCACAGGGCAACTGCAGCTATCACATGATAGCTGTTTTACCAAACCATACTATCACAAATAACCAGCACCTCAACTGACTTGTAGGCTGGCTTTTAATTGACATCCTATGTGATTCTCCGACACAGCTGGGTTGTGGAGAGTAGGCCGCTTGTGGCAGACTTTTAGCTGCGACAGCGATTATGCAATTCGTAGTTTGCACATCCTACAGGGTGGTTCACAAAGCCCGGTGTGAGTTCTGACCTCACTGACGTTGGACGGAACTTGGTTGTCAAGCACATCGATCCACCGCAATGGATATTTGAAAGATAGCAAAACGTGTTCTCCCTAACAGCAGGCCTAGCAGGTCTAGCAGGCCACCCCAATGTTGCTGGGCTGATCTGTTTGGATGGCCACAGGCAGTTATTGGGCAGTTGAGTTTCTTGTTGCCAATTTGGGGGTGGGACACAAAGGTTTTAAATACAGGTCACACAGCTTTGGACTTTCTCTTTTGCTGCGTGCACCGGATCACCCGCCCATCCTCCCTGAAATGAGGGTTATTTCGCTTGACCTTGCTATTCCTGTCATGGGGTCATCGGCTCTTGGGGCAGGGGCCTGGTAGGAATTTTGTCCATTTGGCTAATTGGCTGGTGCCATTCAGTTTTTGCCTAAAGGTAAAAGGTAAAGGTACCCCTGCCCGTACGGGCCAGTCTTGACAGACTCTGGGGTTGGTGCGCCTATCTCATTCTATAGGCCGGGGGCCAGCGCTGTCTGGAGACACTTCCGGGTCACGTGGCCAGCGTGACATCGCTGCTCTGGCGAGCCAGAGCCGCACACGGAACGCCGTTTACCTTCCCGCTAGAAAGCGGTCCCTATTTATCTACTTGCACCCAGGGGTGCTTTCGAACTGCTAGGTTGGCAGGCGCTGGGACCAAGCAACGGGAGCGCACCCCGTCGCGGGGATTCGAACCGCCGACCTTTCGATCGGCAAGCCCTAGGAGCTGAGGCTTTTACCCACAGCGCCACCCGCGTCCCAAATCGTCACAACTTGTAAGGTTTGCGGTTAGGCATTGGTTTAAAAATTGGCTGGTGGAGGGGTAAGTGCCTATCCCTCCAATGGTGGTGCGGAAAGGGAATTCTGTTAAAGGAATCCGGGGGCTTGCCATGCCTTCGTCCAAATCCCTGGCATCGGGTTTGGGCCGTGCAAGCCCCTGGGAGCATGCGGGGAGAGGTGAGGGTCTGTTGCCCAGCTTCATTGATACCCAATATTGTTTCCCCTGACTGGCTTCCGCTGGAATCCGGAAGTCAGTTCTGTCCCTGGGGCATGGACAGATAGTCTTAACCAATGCCTAAGCAACCACTCATGTTTGTGTATTTAAATTAAGTTGTGGCCAAATTTCTGCCAAAAACCTTAACCAAAAATTTCTGTGTGAGGTGTGAGTTAATTTAGGGTGGCTTGGGGACCCACTGGGCCCATCACCTCCTGGCAAATAGAAGGGGAAGAAATGGAGGCAGTGAGAGATTTTACTTTCTTGGGCTCCATGATCACTGCAGATGGTGAAAGCAGTCACGAAATTAAAAGATGACTGCTCCTTGGGAGAAAGGCGATGGCAAACCTAGACAGCATCTTAAAAAGCAGAGACATCACCTTGCCAAGAAAGGTCCGTATAGTTAAAGCCATGGTTTTCCCAGTAGTGATGTATGGAAGTGAGAGCTGGACCATGAAGAAGGCTGATCACCGAAGAATTGATGCTTTTGAATTATGGTGCTGGAGGAGCCTCTTGAGAGTCCCATGGACTGCAAGAAGATCAAACCTATCCATTCTTAAGGAAATCAGCCCTGAGTGCTCACTAGAAGGACAGATCCTGAAGCTGAGGCTCCAATACTTTGGCCACCTCATGAGAATAGCAGACTCCCTGGAAAAGACCCTGATGTTAGGAAAGAGCACAAGGAGAAGGGGACGACAGAGGACGATATGGTTGGACAGTGTTCTCGAAGCTACAAACATGACCAAACTGCGGGAGGCAGTGGAAGACAGGAGTGCCTGGCGTGTTCTGGTCCATGGGGTCACGAAGAGTCGGACGCGACTAAACGACTAAACAGCAACATGGGGACCTCAACACGCAAAAGCATCTCACATTCCTGGCAGGAGTGTGCATTTGGCTCCAACAAGTGCAAAACCTTGTTGCAAATGATACAGTAAACCCAGTTCATCGCAGGCTTGCAAACTTCGTGCCTCTCCTCCATTCATAAATATCTTCTGATGTCACCGAAGGACAGAGCAGAGGAGGCAGGCATTTTGACAATCACAACACATTCTTTCCTCCTCTCAACCCTGCAGCTTTGACCACGCTCCTGCACTCCACCCAGCTGTAAAAATGCTCACAGGTCTTTCCACTGCTAACACCTACCCTAGATATATATTTATAATATAGGCTTCTGTAATTACGTAATTGCTTTACTAGAAGCCGGGTCTTTAAAGCCAGAATTAAAGGTGTTTGATGTGTTATAATTATGAACATCGCTTTGTTGTCTTTTTTTTCCCCTCCTTTTCTGATTTGATCCATCTAATCGCCCCTCCTATCTGTTGCCCTCACAAAGAGGTTGGGTACGGTTGAGTCATGATTCACAGAAGTGCAGCCCGGGCACCGGGCCCTTTTCTGTCGATGGACAGAACCCCGGGTTTGCACCAGCAAAACTCAGATCTCAATCTGGCTCTGGGAGTTGAGTAACTCGCATAGTTTCAGTATGAAATAGTTTGCAAACCAGTGAAACTACAAGCCAAAACTTGCTGCACTGGCTTGCCTTCAGAAGCGCTGCTTGTGGGAAACTGCTCAGGAAAGAGCAGTTCGCCCTCTCGCCTGCAATAAACATCTCAGCTGGTGGCCCTGCTACAACAATGCCTATTTTTTGCAATGACATCACAGTAATGAAAGGCTTTTGCTGCGTCCAAAGATGCTGTTAAAAACTTATCGATTCTTGCAGGTTAAAACATTGGCAGGATTTTAAACGCAGTTGTAATGTAACAGAATGTATGGATAACTTAGAAAGATAAAAAAAAATGGAGAAGTATTGATATGCAGTTGAAAATAGGATCAATAGGACCGATGGGCGGAAGTCAGGAGATTCAGAGTAATCTCAGTATTTGGATGCAAAATTGGTTTTGTCGTATGTTTATATTCTTTAAAATCAAATAAGAGTTTATTTTTTAAAAAAAACACTTATAGATTCTTCTTTAAATAAGTTTTTAATAAGTGTAGTAATGGACGACGCAGAACGGGCAAAGTGAACAGCAAAACTAAAAGAATCAAATGATGGGTGCCTTTTTTGGACTATTTCAATAAATATTATAATATGATGAACTCGTGAGCAGCTATGAGCAACAGAAGTAATTTGATTATAATATTGTAATTTGATTATAATATTATGATTTGCTAGACAGGGTGCCGCAGAAGGGGATTAAAAACAACTCCATGGGGAAAAGAGTGAGAAGTCAACAAAAATAAAAGACAAAATTGTGTTTTGACTGTATATGTTAAAAATGTTGAAACTTAATAAAATCTATTGGGGGGGGGAGCTTATTTAAAAGCCCCAGCACCCTGCTAGGCTCTGTGTTCAAAGGTAAACATTTCTGCTACCCGTCTCAATGTCTTGCAAAAGCCATTATCTCCATTGAGAAATCCTCTCGCGAAGAAACAGACAGCGCAGAAATGCAACAATGCATATTTTACATACCTAATTTATGATCGTAATTGCACCAAAGGCTTCTGAGACGATTCTTTTCTACATCTTGGCAACGCACAGTATAATTTGGAGTTGCTTTAATATTCCAGTTGCTTTAAATATCCACTTTAGGCGATATCTACATTCATTTGTACGTTTGAGTCAGCATAATGGCCCAAGAAGCATTCCAAACTGCTGTCTCCAATGGCTGGGAGCGGGGAAGAAAATCCCTCGCAAACCTTAATAATAGATTAATGGCTTTGCCACATCCAGCAATCCTCGTGTGCGGAAACTGAGCGTTTCTGAAGTCAGCTTCCATGAGTGCAATGTGGAATGGCAACTGATGTGTGGATGTGGGCAAACCCTTTCCTTAGCCAACCTGCCCCAAATGCTCGGGTAAAATGAAAATTGAAAATCATTAGAATCGACAGGATGACTTGATTAGAATCAATACATTCCCAGCCTCCATTTTACCCTGCTAATGTCCCCCACGACAAGTCAGAATCTGTGAACACCTCTTCTTCTTCTTCCTCTTCTTCTTCTTCTTCTTCTTCGCTCCATGCTTGGTCTCATCTGCTCCCTCCTCCTCCTCCTCCTCCTCTTCCTTCTATCACTCAGAGCTAAGTAAGAATGTCTTCCATGAACACGATCTTAACAGTGAGTCCTTAAGTGACTGTGGAGGCCAATTCTGGATCCACACGTCCTTCCACAGTGGGGACATAGGTTTCTGGGCAGGAGTTGATCATGGTGAGGGTTTGCCATGCATGCCTTCCTCTTAGAACATTTCTCCCTTTCCTCCTGAGTTCAAGCGTCTTCAAAGCCCATGTCACCTTTGGTAAAGGCTGTTCTCCAATTGGAGCACTTGCAGGCCAATGTTTCCCAATGTTCGGTGTTTATACTTCATTTTTTAAGATTTGCCTTGAGAGTCTTTAAACCTCTTTTGTTGACCACCACCATTACGCTTTCCATTTTCAAATTCGGAGTAGAGTAGTTGCTTTGGAAGATGATAATCAGGCATCCGCACAACATGACCAGTCCAATGAAGTTGATGTTGAAGAATCATTGGCTTTGACACTGGTGATCTTTGCTTCTTCCAGTACACTGGCATTACTTCGCCTGTCTTCCCAAGTGATGTGTAAATTCTTTTTGGAGACACCATTGATGAAATCTTTCGAGGAGTTGGAGATGGCGTTTATAAGTGGTCCACGTTTCACAAGCATACAGTAAGGTCAGTAGTACACATTTAAAGCACATCCAAAGCGCATTCCCCAACCCAAAGAATTTGTTAAGGGTTGCTGGGAATGGTATCTCTGTGAGAAGCAAATGGCAATGCCCAGAATCCTTTGAGGCACAAACACTAACTCTGTGGGGCTGAGGACACCTCAAAGCCCCTGAGGTATGGGTGGATGAGGCTGAGCTCCCCCTCTCAATTTTGAGGGGCTGGGCTGCAGTGGCAAAGGGCTCCGCCGAACCTCCATACAGCAGAGGAAGGCCCTGCCCATCCTCACAGCCTCTCTCCGATTCATGTGACGTCACACATGTGCGACACACGTGCGACATCATATGCATGCAACAAGTCCCCTCGATGTTAGGTGGAACTGGGCACCTCTTCATCAAAGGGAAGAATGTGCTGCTGGCATGGACTCCAGCGAGGAATAATTCCACTTTTATGGGGCAGCAAAGCAAAACGCTTCTTCGTAACATGCGCTGCCCTAAACGTGCTGCATGGATACACCCTGATCTAAAATCCTAGGAGCACACAAGTTTAAATATGGAGTGTTCCTGCTGAATGAATTTCCCTATTTATCAAGGTGGTCGCAAGACATGTGTCTCTTTGGAGCATAAATTCAGAAACTGTACACAACGGAGCTTCTCTACCGTGAAGAGATCACTGGATTTGAGACATGATATTGTGAAGGAGGCGCTCGTTGATCTATGAGATTGCAATGGGATATGCGACAGGAAGTAATATTTCCAGTGCAGTGGATCAATGGCATTGATTGGCAAACTGCAGCGTGGCAAAGGCATGAAACAGGCATGGGATGATTTCTGATTTGTGAAACCTGTTAACTTTTCTCTCCTGTCATTTTTCCATAATTGATTTTTACTCTGTTATCTGGGGGCATAATAACAATGTTTTATCGGTAACATTCAAGAAGAAATGATATTCTTATGTCTGAATGTTAAACCCTCATACTTTCCATTTGCTTTCTTGATAGTCGCCCGCTTCTATTTCATAGCATCGCAAACGCTGTTACTCAAATGTGGTAGGGATCTAAGAAAGAAAATAAATAAACAAATTAACAAAGCAAAATGCTTGTTTATAAGATACAGCTGTTCAGATCACAGTTCATTAAATGAGATTTATTTGGGGCAAATCTATTACGCTCCAGGTTAACAGCGTGCAAATTACAGTCCCTATCTTGAGCTAAATATTGTGTTCTAAATAGATGAAAGTTTAATAACAGATCACAAAATGAATTAACACATTTTAAAGAAGTTATGTACCTGATGCCTAACTGCTTTTATAGTGAACATGACTTAGCAGGTTTCTTTTGCAGGATTAACTACCATGCTGCTGCTAAGGAATGACTTTCTTATTCATCGAAAATGTAATGTAGAAATCGCAACCTACATGCCTTGCTACTTCCTGTGTTGTGTCAGAGGACTCAAGATTTGAACTATTTATGTACGCGACTGCGGCTGTCTGGATTCTGCTAGCCCAGAGATGGAAAGAAGGCACAATTTTGACCAAGGAAGAGTGGCAGATAAAATCGATGAACTATGCTGAAATGGCAAAACTTGCAAGAAGAATTAGGAACCAGGAAGAGGCAGGTTTTAATAAAGAATGGGGAGAGTTCATAGCTTATTTGAAAAATTATTGTAAACAATTACATTCATTGGTTGGTTTGGCAGAAAACTTGTAGTAAAATTTTGAACTATGGATTGGCAAAGGGTTTAGAACAATATAGTTACGGAAGACATGCAAAGGGAAAATCATTATATGAGGATCCACAAAGGAGCGGGGGAAGGAAGTCAAATGGGATTTCATGTTTTTATTGTGTTTGATTATTTTTCTTTTGCTTATTGCATGTGAAATTGAAAATGCAAAAATAAATTATACATATATAAAAAAGATTCGAACTCTCGAAGAAAAGCTTGATGTCAATATTGTCCAACGGTCAGTTTAGAATATTACTCCAGATACCTTTCACTCAATTTTTTCCCCAAATTCTCTGCAGATTAATTCTGAAAGCATTTTTAGGCCATCATGTTATTGATGTTTGCATTATCTATATGTGTGCAAATATGTTAACACTTCCATGATAATCTTATATAGTGGTACCTTGGGTTAAGTACTTAATTTGTTCTGGAGGTCTGTTCTTAACCTGAAATTGTTCTTAACCGGAAGCACCACTTTAGCTAATGGGGTCTCCTGCTGCCCCCGCGCCGCCGCTGCACGATTTCTGTTCTCATCCTGAAGCAAAGTTCTTAACCCGAGGTAATATTTCTGGGTTAGCGGAGTCTGTAACCTGAAGTGTATGTAACCTGAAGCGTATGTAACCCAAGGTACCACTGTAAATTGATTCAGTCCCATGTCAACTCTCAGGCTGGGACATTCATGAAAAGATCCATTCTTAGCACCATGTAACTGGTTGGTGAAATCTAAATTACATCCCAGTTACCTAGTTATAACTAGAAAGTAGGAACCAGTTGAAGGAAGAGTGCACTGTCGGTTTGTCTTCAGTAGTGGAATAACTGGGGAGAACAGACACAAGATACCTTACAGGCCAATAAAGAACTGGACGTCGACTTGCTCAGCTAAACAAGCAGGTGGAAGTGAACTATGGCCACAGCAGGTGATGTTTCCTCCCCAAGGATTTGGTGTGGTTAACTCAGGACTCATCTACACAGCTGCAAATAAAATGTTTTGAATGTGTTGTAAAGCGCAATATACAAATGCGACACTAGCTGGCAACAGTGAGCTATGCAAAATTCAATGTATTTTTCAAAACTTTTTTTAAAAGCATTTTCACAGCATTTTTTATATGTGTGTAGATTCCATCTATGTCACGCACAACCATTTCTTGGAAATATCATACTGTCCAACATTCCTCAGATGAAAATAGGGACATGTCTCACCCCCCTACCAACTGACCCTCATCCCCCTTTTTGTGTCTTCCACACAGAGCATTTCCTGTGCCTTCCACAATCCCGAGAAAACCGTGTTAAGTTTATCACCCACCATCTCCCCTCTACTCTCTCCCCCTACCTCTGGATGTCATATTGTGTTACACTGAAAGTAACCAAAAGACTTTATAATCTGAATTTAAAAAGAGAGAGAAAGAGAGAGAGAGACTGCATGTTCTTTTGCAGTTTATGATCATCTTTAATAAAAATTATTTTAAGGAAGGAAGGAAGGAAGGAAGGAAGGAAAAAACTCATTAATCCTGAATTTATTTTATTCAGTGGCAAATTTGCAACAACAACAAAACACACACACCAATGATTTCTTTATTTTTTAGAAAAGGGAAAGGAAGGAAGGAAGGAAGGAAGGAAGGAAGGAAGGAAGGAAGGAAGGAAGGAAACTCTTTAATCCTGAATTTATTTTATTCAGTGGCGAATTTGCAAAAAGAAAACACACACACCAATGATTTTTTTTTAAGAAAGGGGAAAGAAAGAAAGAAAGAAAGAAAGAAAGAAAGAAAGAAAACTCTAATCCTGAATTTATTTTATTCAGTGGCAAATTTGCAAAAAAACCCCACACACACCAATGTTTTATTTATTTTTTAGAAAAGGGGAAGGAAGGAAGGAAGGAAGGAAGGAAGGAAGGAAGGAAACTCTTTAATCCTGAATTTATTTTATTCAGTGGCAAATTTGCAAAAAGAAAACACACACCAATGATTTTTTTTAGAAAGGGAAAAGATTAGACATGGATTTGCAAAAGCATTGGGGGGAAAAAAACAAGACTCCTTGTGCTCTGCCCCCCCCCCCCGGAATTGGCAAGTCACAGTGGGTCTCGGCATCTGCATCCTCTCCACCTCCTCACCCGCTATGCAGCTGCCACTGCAAGCTGCCTAAGGGAGGATAGGCCACAGTGAGGTACCAGGATGCTCCCTTGCAGCAGCCACCACTTGGGACAAGAGCTGGCTCACCCTTTTCCCCGAGCTCAGCCTCGGCTGTGCTGGCGAGGGAAATTGGGGCGTTCCGGGATCAAATCAGAAGCCAGGATAGCTTTCGTAATTACAGGACTTTCTCTGGAAAATCGGGACACTTGGAGATTATGAAAATATCTGGGTAGATTTATTTCACGATAAACAGAGATTCAGATTAATTTTTTTGTGGTTGGTCATCAGAGCATCGCTAGAGTTTAACAGTATGAAAGCAACATCAAAGGAGGTTAACTTAGATTGGAAGAAAATGCAACATCAACAAACTTTAAAGTGCTGAATTTCCCTGGCACATCGCAACATGTTCCCTTTTTTAGAAAGTCCCTCTTTTAACGAATATTAAAAATGAAATGGAAGGAGATAAAAGGGATCTATGCAAATCTGAACAAAATCATCCAAACCTAAATAAACAGAAGCACAAAACACACTTAAAATTCTGAATCTCCCTGACGAGACACAGCGTTCTCTCTTAAGAATTTTGTCCTCTCATCAGTTACTACGGATAGAAAATGTGCAGTCTTCACCATCGTTTATTTATCTTGTCTGCCCAATGGATAAATCGCAGACCTCTCCCTGTCTCCCCCTAAAATTTGCCCCCAAGTGTTTGTCTCTCAGTGTACGATACAAAGGGCATTATATGAAAAACCGGCTCTTCAATCTGGTTTAAACCACAGCGGCAGGTACTTTCAGAATATGGCATAATTGCGTGTCGAGGTCCCCAGGTCCACCCAATAACTCACACATCACACAGAATTTTTTGTTTAAGGTTTTTGGCATAATTTTGGCCACAACTTTATTAAAATACAAATTTGTGAGTGGTTGCTTAGGCATTGGTTGCGACTATCTGCCCCCACCATGGGGGACAGACTGACATTCCGCACAATGCGAAAGTCAGAATGGGGGAATACACTTGGGGGTTACGCGGAGCAGGGAATCTGCCCTCACCCCAAATGCAACCAGGAGCTCATTGCTATGGCCCCTAGCCCCCTTGACAGAGTGGACAAGCAATAGTTAGCCCCCAATTCCTTTAATGGAATCCCTTGCAGCAGCAGCATTAGAGGGGCAGGCACAGCCAATCCATGCCCCTCAACCAACCAAACCATAAACCAATGCCTAACTGCAACCTTACAAGTTGTGACGATTTGCTACGCAGTAGGCAAAAACCAAATGGCCCAGCCAATCAGCCAGATGGACAAAATTCCTACTGGGTCCCCGCTCCAAAGCAGATGACCCCATGACAGGCAATAGCAAGGTCAAAGCGAACAACCCTATTCTAGGGAGGGAGGGACGGGCAATCCGATGCACGGGCGAAAAGAGGAAGCCCTAGCCTCGTGCAAGGAGTTTTAGCATTTCTGGCTGTCAATCAATAAATGGCAACATTAATTTCTTCCCAACAACAAGGGAAGCCCCAATCGCATCAGTGGCCAACAATCAGTTAGCCTGCCCCCAACTTTGGAGTGTCCTGGCGGCCCCCACCGCAACACGTGCTCTCCATGAAGGAGAACACGCTTTCTGAGCCTCTGTTCCAGAGCTGCAGAGGGGATTGAATGAAAATCCTGAAAATAAGAAGGTAGCATAGGCAGCACCGTCAAATATTCCCAACGAGTCAGGAAACAAAAGCAGTTATTTCCGCTGCATCATTGCTACAAGTGAGTGAATTTCCTCCCCCCAAAAAGGTCAACAACTTGGGCTTCCCCCCTTCCAAAGAAAGCTGAACAACTTTGAGTTCGTCCCCCCTAAAAAAATTGGGGGCAGCTAAACTAAATTTGGGGGCGCTGGGCTGATCTTTGCACCCTGGAGGCACATAGGCCCTGCCCGTATGGGGCAGCTGTGTATTCCTGCTTTGCAGAGGGTTGGAATAGAGGATCTTTAGGGTCCCTTCCAACTTCTTTGATTCTAGGATTCTAGGATAACGTTTCTGTGTTTCTAGCCAATAGGTGAACTCATAGCTGGGCCCTCACTTGTGGGGTGTCTCAGGGTCCCGTCCTCTCCCCCATACTTTTTAACATCTACATGAAGCCGCTGGGAGAGATCATCAAGGGGTTTGGACTGGGTGTCCATCAATATGCAGATGATACCCAGCTCTACCTCTCTTTCAAATCAGAACCAGTGAAGGCAGTGAAGGTCCTGTGTGAGTGCCTGGAGGCAGTTGGAGGATGGATGGCAGCTAATGGATTGAGGTTGAATCCTGACAAGACAGAAGTACCGTTCTTGGGGGACAGGGGGCCCATTAGCTAAAGTGGTACTTCAGGTTAAGAACGGTTTGGGGTAACTGTGTCCCTGAGGGACCAGGTGTGGAGCCTGGGAGTCATTTTGGACTTGCAGCTGTCCATGGAGGCGCAGGTTAATTCTGTGTCCAGGGCACCTGTCTACCAGCTCCATCTGGTACGCAGGCTGAGACCCTACCTGCCCGTGGACTGTCTCACCATAGTGGTGCATGCTCTAGTTATCTCCCGCTTGGACTACTGCAATGCGCTCTGCGTGGGGCTACCTTTGAAGGTGACTTGGAAACTACAACTAATCCTGAATGCGGCAGATAGACTGGTGACTGGGGGCGGCCGCCGAGACCTTCCTTTGAAAATAGGGTCACTTGGAGGATTTGAAGGAAACATTGCAACATTGGATCAGAATGTTGGACTTTTAGAGCTGAAACAAAAAATCCATACTACTGCTTAAGTGCAAATTGGGAAGTTAAGTACCTTATTTTTCCGTGTATAAGATGCCCCCATGTATAAGACGCCCCATACTTTTGGGGACCCCAAATTTAGAAAATGGGCATATGCACTATCCATGTATAAGACACCCCCAGATTTTTAAACTTATTTTAAAGTTAACAAAATCCCATGTCTTATACACGGAAAAGTACGGTACATTGGAACCTTGGGTTGTGAACGTGATCCATGCGGGAGGCACGTTTGCAACCCACAGCGTTTGCAACCCACAGTGCCGCATCTGTGCATGTACGGGTCACGATTCAGTGCTTCTGCACATGCACAAAGTACGATTTAGTGTTTTTGAGCATGCGCGAGCGCCGAAACCCGGAAGTAATCCGTTCCGGTACTTCCGGGTTCGGCACGGTGTGCAACCCAAAAACGCATAACCTGAAGCATCTGTAACCCAAGGTACCACTGTAATTCCCTTTGATTTCAATGCTGGTGCGCTTAGGAATGGGATATCATTTTGATGTGAGCAGCGATTTCTTTCTACCTTAAAAACGAAACATAGAAAACCCAAACAGGTTGAAAATATAATTATGGGGGGGGGAGGAGCAAACCCTTCTGAGTTTTGCAAAGCCTGCGAAAGCGAAAATGAACGTTTTATAAGTATCACAAAAGAAACCTCAAAGAACACAAGGCTTGCCCAGCCCTAATTATTTATTGTGAGTCATCAAGAAGAGGGCTCCTCCCTGACCTTGCTGATAAACCCATTGCCAAAAAATCCAGTGTACCTGCTTTCCTTTTCATGTTTGTTGTTCGGGAGTTGTGCCACCTCCAGGGATCATAGGGCGTCGGGCTCCACTAGAAAGAGCAGTCGGTTGAAAAGTCCTTGGAGGATCTTGTAATCCTCAGCATAAAAAGGTGAACGAAGCAGCCGAGCTGCACAAACAGTCCCTGATTCCCGCTAAAGCCATTGGTGTCGATTTAGAAGAAATAAAAAAATAAACAAATTCTACTTTTTTGCTCAGTGTCACTACACTCTTTAAAAATCACAGGATCTCTGATTATTTCTCTCTCTCTGGCAATTATTCCACTTTGGATTAAAAGCTCTCTTCAGCCGATCACAAAAATGTTGTCTGTGCATTTTTCAAAATGTTTTATTATGCATGTACAGTAAAAGAGATTTACAGCATATACACGCTTTAGATCAGGGGTAGGCAACCTAAGGCCCAGGGGCTGGATGAGGCCCAATCGCCTCCTCAATCCGGCCCCTGGATGGTCCAGGAATCAGTGTGTTTTTACATGAGTAGAATGTGTGCTTTTACAGTGGTAAAGGTAAAGGTAAAGGGACCCCTGACCGTTAGGTCCAGTCATGGACTATGGGGTTGCAGCGCTCATCTCGCTTTACTGGCTGAGGGAGCCAGTGTACAGCTTCTGGGTCATGTGGCCAGCATGACTAAGCCACTTCTGGCGAACCAGAACAGCGCACGGAAAGGCCGTTTACCTTCCCGCTGGAGTGGTACCTATTTATCTACTTGCACTTTGACGTGCTTTCGAACTGCTAGGTTGGCAGGAGCAGGGACCGAGCAATGGGAGCTCACCCCGTCGCAGGGAATCGAACCGCCGACCTTCTGATCGGCAAGCCCTAGGCTCTGTGGTTTAGACCACAGTGCCACCCGAGTCCCAAGGTACGACTGTACTAATATTTCATAGATTCAGGCTTGTATATTGTTGAAACCTCTTTGTTGGTATTATTTCAGTGCTGCAGGCTGCTGAAGTCTGAAAGGGACTGAGCATTTGCAGGAATAAATGTCAAAAATCTGGTCTCCAAAGAGGGAAGGGGTGGTAGTAAAGATCCCAAGGGAAAATTCAGCCCTGTGAGTAACATTTTGGCAACCTCAGGCATCGGTACTCCTTAATGCTTCTCTACAAAGTGCTGTTTATAAAAGCATTAGGAAGACAAAAACCTGATACCGAACTTACATGTCCGCCCTTGTAAGAAACGATTTGGGAGAATCTTATGCCCTTGCTGAGTAAGGTAAGGAAAAGGGTGGGGCCACACATTTTTATTTGAACAATAGTTAAGCGAAAAGCCACAGCAAAGGGATGCCTAGGAGAAAACGCCCTCCTGTCACTCTTATCTGATCCAAGGGACGACATTCAAGTTTCGCCTATACGCACACATTTTTTGGACTCTCTGCCACACACAGAGATTTTAATTCATTAAGTGGCGAGCACGAATGAGCTATCGCAGTAGAGCATCAGGCATGTCAACAAAATCTACCCACGCCCTAAAAAGGGATTTCTGGAATGCAGCTGATATCCCTGTTTTTCCAGATGCACGTGAGGTCTCCCAAACTTGGTGGGAATAATGGCTGTTATTTATCTATTTTGTTTATGAATCGTGTCCCATAAAATGCCCCAGAGCAATGTCACAATGAAAACAGCAGCCATTAGAACGTATTTTAGGTCCAATCAGATACAGACTGGGATAAGAATCTTGCTGAAAGAGCAGGGTCACAATGCCAAAAAGATAATAGAGATGGCACCTGTCTGATTTTTAATGGGGGGAAATCCAGGAGGGGTCAGGTGCTGCCACACCAAAGACCCTGTTCCTACATTGCATGGACAGATCTTCTAATGAGATGGTATCTGTAAGAGGCCCTCAGTCCCCCAAAGAGCAGTCAGGTTATCCTAAGGTCCCAAAAGAGCCATAGGTATCTTATCAGAGGAAGGTAATAAAAGGCACCTCTAACCACCTGGGTCTGATGGAGTCAGGAGCACCCCCAGATGGCTACTTGAGGATGTGATGGAGTCAGAAAACTGACCTCACTGCAATGGAGTAGACACAATTATGGGCTCTCACTCAGGTTTGGTTGGTTTTGCCATGCATCTTTCGCCAATTGCACTCTAGGTAAAGGTAAAGGTACCGCTGACCATTAGGTCCAGTCACAAACGACTCTGGAGTTGCGGCACTCATCTTGCTCTATAAGCCAAGGGAGCCGGCGTTTGTCCGCAGACAGCTTCCGGGTCATGTGGCCAGCATGACTAAGCCGCTTCTGGAGAACCAGAGCAGAGCACGGAAATGCCATTTACCTTCCCCCCGGAGCAGGACCTATTTATCTACTTGCACTTTGACGTGCTTTCGAACTGCTAGGTTGGCAGGAGCAGGGACCGAGCAATGGGAGCTCACCCCGTCGCAGGGATTCGAACCGCCGACCTTCTGATCGGCAAGCCCTAAGCTCTGTGGTTTAGACCCGCGTCGCCTTCAAATCGGTTTCATCATAGTTAGTCGCATGGTATGCCAAGGTGCAAAACAGGCTGGAGAGGGCATTCAGGACAAGAGCTTGACATGTATCACCGCTTCCCAGTGAGAGGAGAGCATCATCTGCTCTATGCATTGCGGGGGGGGGGGGACCAAGAGTACTAAGGAATCCTTTGGATTCCATTAGTCACCTGGTGTGGAGGACAGGACCACACGAATGGCAGAGGGGGAGTCCAGATTTCAGCAGGAAGTGACCTGACCATAGCAACTGGGTGATACCCATCCCCCTTACTTCCACACCGTCTTTTCCCACCATCTGAAGCAAATATCAAATTTAGGGTCTGCCTTGTTGTGCCAGACCAGTGGCAATATGATATTGACAGTGCTTTTTTTCTTTTAAAAAAAGTTTAGGGGTACTCTCATTTTGACTCCAGAAAATCACCATTTAATAGTTTGAATCGGGGAAAATAAATAAATACTGACCAATCACCGTGCTAGATTCCAACTCCTATTTCACACATTAAATGCTCGCTTCTGTCTAGGACTCAGGAAACACAATGACAGGAAATGAGGCCGCCATTGGGGTACCAACGGAACTGATGATACACTATGCTAGAGGAGAGACTAATTTTATTTTTATTTTTAAAAATTAGTCTCTTCTCCTATTATATTCACAAAATGTTTAGTGGTATGTGCACCCCTGCGTACCCCCCAGAAAAAAATCAGTGGATACTGTACATGAAAGCGCAACTAAGGAACATTATCACAGATACTAAAAATCACATCTGTAATCCTTGAACATCATGCCTGGGACCACCTCCACGTGATCAGAGAATTGGCAGGGCAGCACCAAACCAATTTTACTGTCTCCTTGACAGGTGCAGTCCCTCGGAGTCAACTCTAAATGTTTCCTTGTGGTGGAGCTGGAAGTCCTGTGAACCACCCCAATCTCTTTTTTAAAAAATACATTTTTATTGATTTTTTAACATATCAGTTCCAACAGTCATACAACATATCTTCTCATCTTATACGTTTTAGAATTCCGTCAACACCTCTGATCATTTTCCATTCTTTATCACTTATTCTGCATTTCTTAATCTCTATATTGTGTTTAATTGTTCTTAACTAATAATTCTTTTCATAGTCTTTCTTGTAATATTTCAAATTATCCACCTTACAAAACTTCTTGCAGTCCTACTAGCGTGATCTGTTCATCACAATTACTTTTCAAATAGTTCATATATTTACTCCAGTCCTCTAAGAATCTCTGATCCCGCAGGTTTCGAATCCTTCCTGTTAGTTTATCTAATTCTGCAGTCCATCAATTTCATCCTCCATTCTTCTTTCGTCGGTAATTCTTGTGAACCACCCCAATCTCTGCAGCCTGTGATGATGATGCTCAGAGAATCTGGGCAGGCACACCTTGGCCTCCCAAGCTAGCCCCCCCCCAAGTCTCCAAAATACACACAATATCTGCACTCCCATTCACGATCAGAGTATGGATGAGTGGGGTCTTATGATTTACCAGTCTAGCAATGAACAGCAGCACCTATGGACCGCTGGACACAGCAGATGAGCAACCAAGAAGGATGACAGTGTAGAACAGGCTTCCTCAACTTCAGCCCTCCAGATGTTTTGAGACTACAATTTCCATCATCCCTGACCACTGATCCTACTAGCTAGGGATCATGGGAGTTGTAGGCCAAAAACATCTGGAGGGTTGAGGTTGAGGAAGCCTGGTGTAGAACAAGGGGTAAGAGCAATGCTTATCCCCTCCTCAAGGCCTTGATCTGATGATCACTGAAATGGGGATGTTCCTCCTTCTGCAAACATTTTCCACCAAACATATAATGGGGTGGCCTTTGCAACTTGAAGCCCACATTCCCTCATGAGCAGCCTTCCAGAGTTCACATATCAGTGATGGGTAGGGCCAGACATAAAAGTGCAACAGATGTGACTCTCACCTTTGTGCAATAGGCTATATTCTATAACAGGAGTGGGAAACCTTTCTAAACCCAAGGGCCGCAACCACTTGTCTTCTGAGGAAGCGGGTGGCACTGTGGTCTAAACCACTGAGCCTCTTGGGCTTGCCGATCAGAAGGTTGGTGGTTCTGTCCCAGCTTCTGCCAACCTAGCAGCTCGAAAGCACATCAGTGCAAGTAAATAAATAGGGAAGGTAAATGGCGTTTCCATGCGCTCTGACTTCCGTCACGGTGTTCCAATGCACCAGAAGCGGTTTAGTCATGCTGGCCACATGACCTTTAAAGCTGTCTGTGGACAAACACTGGCTCCCTCAGCCTGTAGTGAAATGAGCACCACACCCCATAGTCGTCTTTGACTGGACTTAACCGTCCAGGGGTCCTTTACCTTCTTCTGAGAAGCATATTGCTTGGGGCTTCAGGGTCTGGGGAGGGTCCTGGTGGCACAACAGAAAATTCACCTTGGGCTCCCAAGCCTGAGGAGCCTCAACTCCAATCTAAACAGTAAAACAATACACCCCACTGTAAAAACTATATACACAGTGACAGAGCACTAACACATCCTGATAAAATCTGCAGCTAATTATCCCAGAAGGTATCTGACAAACATGAGAACCAGTGGTTTTCTTAAAAATGCATGACCCAGTTGCTGCCACACAAGAAAACATCCTGTCTCGCATCCAGGGAAGGCCATTCCAGTCTTCCGCCAGGTCCATGCTCTCACTCTGAAGGCATCTGGCGACTTCCTCCTATCCTACAATTTGACTGCACTGGTTTTTCAGCCGGTGTTAAGAAACACGTGCACCCTAACATCCGTCCTCCTGCTGGTAAAAAATCAAAATTAAATTGGGTAGTGCCCTTAACCACAGGATTCCTGAAGGGGCAACTCCCTTGGGTGTCATCTCTTTGGCAACAAGCCTGTCGAAGGCTAGTTCACTGTCCAAGAGCTGCCAGGTTTTGATGCCCCAATTGAGATGCTAGATAGAATCGTAGAGATGGAAAGCAGCCTGAGGGTCATTTGGTCCAACGCCCTGCAGTGCGGGAATCCTGTTGCTGCGTGGGCTCGATCCACCAACCTTTCGGTTAACACCCAGTGTCACAGGATATGTCTCTTCCAAGAGTGGTGTCTCTCGGGTCTCTCCATCAGGGAAGATCTCTGGAACAGCCCAATGAGGCCACAGACAGTGAGATGCTGGTCCCGTTGGCCAATCTTCTCCTGCCCCACAGTGCTGCAGCCACAGCTAAATCCTCACTGCGTATTTGGTTGGACAGCCATTCCTTCGGCCCAGGGAAGTGTGAACGGGGACGAAGACGCTCTAGTTGATGAGCCAGTGTGGTGTAGCGGTTAAGAGCGGTAGATTCGTAATCTGGGGAACCGGGTTCGCTTCCCCGCTCCTCCACATGCAGCTGCTGGATGACCTTGGGCTAGTCACACTGTTGTGGTGGAGGAAGGGAAAGGAGAATGTTAGCCGCTTTGAGACTCCTTCGGGTAGTGATAAAGCGGGATATCAAATCCAAACGACTCTTCTTCTTCTTCTTCTTCTTTTCTTCTTCTTCTCAGCCGCCTCGCCAAACTCCAATCTTTAAGAGAAACCACAGCAGCCAAACTGGTGTAAAACCAACTGGATTTTGCAGCGCAGAAACGACACCATTTGCCCAAGAGCTGTCATTCCATCCACCCCAAGTGATCTGTTTATCCTTCACAGTTAGGCATTGTTCCCCTGACATTTCATCTACCGCTTAACCCTGGCCCCAGACTCCCCTTGATGCTACCATTCTATTTATATTCCATGCCATTATGTATTTCTAATGCCTTCGTTTGTTTGTTTGTTTGCCTTGTATCCTTAAGTCATCTGCAAGTATGTCTTCCATTCCTCTCCTAGGTACCTCCTGCAAGACTCCTCCCTCCCTCTGCCACAAAATCTTGTTTTCTCATGTCTGTCGTCTTCTGATTGCTTGCTTACAAATGCCTATATTTCATGGCTATTTTGTGTGTGTGTGTATATATATATAGGGATGCAGATGGCGCTGTGGGCTAAACCACAGAGCCTAGGACTTGCTGATCAGAAGGTTGGCAGTTCAAATCCGCGCGACGGGGTGAGCTCCCGTTGCTCGGTCCCTGCTCCTGCCAACCTAGCAGTTTGAAAGCACATCAAAGTGCAAGTAGATAAATAGGTACCACTCTGGCGGGAAGGTAAACGGCATTTCTGTGCGCTGCTCTGGTTCGCCAGAAGCGGCTTAGTTATGCTGGCCACATGACCCGGAAGCTGTACGCCGGCTCGCTCGGCCAATAAAGCGAGATGAGCACCGCAACCCCAGAGTCGGTCACGAGTGGACATAATGGTCAGGGGTCCCTTTACCTTTGTGTGTGTGTATGTGTGTGTGTGTGTGTGTGTGTGTGTATATATATATATATATATATATATATATATATATCGGGTTAAGTACTTAATTCGTTCCAGAGTTCTGTTCTTAACCTGTAACTGATCTTAACCTGAGGTACCACTTTAGCTAATGGGGCCTCCCACTGCAGCCGTGCCGCCGGAGCACGATTTCTGTTCTCATCCTGAAGTAAAGTTCTTAACCCAAGGTACTATTTCTGGGTTAGCGGAGTCTGTAACCTGAAGCATATGTAACCCGAGGTACCACTGTATATACTTTGGGAAGTCAACATTTTTTAAAGAAAATAAAGAAAACAAATAAATCTCATTTTTAGAATGGTTAACTTGTTCTAAACTGTTTTATAACGTTGTGTTTATAATGTTGTAACCTGGGACCTTAGGGCAAAGGGCAGGTAAGAAACAAACAAACAAACAAATAAACAAATCATCTTTCGGGAGGGCATTTCGTCCCATTTCCTGATGCTTATCTCCATCATTTGAAAAGACGTTGCATTTTTTTCTTTGTTTTACTCCTCTCCTGGCTGCAGTCCTATTCAGAAGGAAACCCCATGGAATTCAATGGGGCTTACTTCCAGGTAAGAGGATTGCAGATGGAATCAGGCATCCAGTCGCAAGTTCTGTGCCTCTGAATCACTGTGTTAGCTGTTTACACCCAGGGAAGTGGGTATCAAACTGCAGCCTTAATCTCAACTAAGTGTGCATGGGGTTGTAGCCCTAGCATGTGGTCTGAAGAACTGACTAGTTTGGGGAAAGTTTTACATAAAGCTTATTTAGAAAAATAAAGGCTGTGGCACATGCTATCCAGCCATGTGCCCAGCTTCTTCTCTAGATATCAATGCCACGAGGAATGCAGTATAAAGAAGGCAGTTTCAACCATGGTTGTGAAACAAGCACAGATATTATAAAATGAAGCTGCAAGCCATGTCACGAGCAGTAAATAAAACCACCACGGAAAGTTATGTAAGTAGATGTCATGCGCTGCTTGTGTGCAAAGGCAGCATACCTTAGTTATCTATGGATAAAACATTAAGCAACAACCGGCCATGCCATCTAAAGGAAAGGTGCCATAAGGTTGAAACACACTCAGGTGACCTGCAATCAGATCATCAAGCAGAACATTACTGTTTCACACACTTTCCTTTAAAAGGTTTGTAAAACTAGATCAGGACTCCGGGGTTGCACGCAGAACAGAAGGTCTCAAACTTTTAAAAATCTCTTCCTGAAGATTTCGTCTCTACTCACCTTCCATCAATATCAACCTTCCATTTGCAGAAGAATAGTCCTAATAAGCATCACTTTATCTCTTTGTGGAGAGAGCAGTGTTGTGCAGGGCTGCCCAGGATTCATCCGTCGGAAATAGCGTCAGGGCAGAATTTCCGAAAACCGGTAAAAGAGTCCGGGGGAAACGGGGCGTATGGAAACCCATTGGGGCTTGGGGGCGGGGGGCGAATTTCCATTAAAAATACCTCCAAAATGTCAAATTTTCCTTTGGAGATTTTGAAAAAAAAGGTCCACAACTTTTGCATCCGGATTCTCACTTTTTAAAATAAGGCAACCCGTGTTGTGCCTGAGCATTCTGTAGATGGGGAAAATTGGTGTTATAGATTTTCACTATTCAATGTCAAGGTAAGGTATAGGACCCCGGGACGGTTAAGTCCAGTCAAAGGCGATTATGGGGTTGCAGCGCT
This sequence comes from Podarcis siculus, assembly GCA_034642415.1. Classification (NCBI taxonomy): domain Eukaryota; kingdom Metazoa; phylum Chordata; class Lepidosauria; order Squamata; family Lacertidae; genus Podarcis; species Podarcis siculus. The sequence continues at coordinate 212,762 of JAXCMG010000071.1, read as the reverse complement.
CATCTCTCTTTCAGGCTGAGGGAGCTGGCATTTGTCCACAGACAGCTTTCCAGGTCATGTGGCCAGCATGACTAAACAACTTTTGGCACAACGGGACACCATGACAGAAGTCAGAGTGCATGGAAACGCCGTTTACCTTCCTGCCGCAGAGGTACCTGTTTATCTACTTGCACTGTGTGCTTTTGAACTGCTAGGTGGGTAGGAGCTGGGACAGAGCAACAGGAGCTCACTCCATTGTGGGGATTCGAACCGCCGACCTTCCATTTGGCAAGCCCAAGAGGCTTGGTGGTTTAGACCACAACACCAGTCGCGTCCACACTATCCAATGCGAGTACTGCTCAGGGTAGAGTCACAGATCTAAATAGACACAGGTCCATTGATCTTAACAGGTCTGTTCCAAGTAGGACAAACATCGGTTTTTCCAACTGCACAATGATGTGATTTGGTATGGCATTTTTTTCAGCTGGAACTCACCGGAACTGTTCCCGCACCACTCAGGTGGGCGTCATTTTAAGAGTACAAGGGAGGTGTTCATGGTGAGTTCCGGCACCTCTTTCTCTAGAAAAATAGCACTGAGTACAGTCTTTGTCTATGTGTTTTTTCAGCATGTGCTAATTCGATCGGAGGGTTGGGCATCCACTAAAGAAAACAGATTCCTACTATAGGGCTCCGAAACCCTTAGTTATATTCTTTAGGGAATTTGATGGTGCCTGTTATCAAAGACCACATTATCAAGGTGTACTGTGTGCCCAATTCTGATACAGTTCGTTATCAAGAGCGAAATTAGTGTTAAGTCATGAGGGTTGACTATGGCATTTGCCTCTGCACCAACTGGCAAAGTCCGTTCCCGGTTTCGCCGGTTAATCATTTGTGCTCAGCTACTAGCAAGGAACAAGTACATTGTCTTTCGGTCGCAGCAACCCCGGGTCACAGTCCGAGATGATTCCATTGCTCTTTTCTCCACTTGGCTCAGATTTCTATGTTAAAACCTGTGAGCCTTAGCTCTGCTCGTTCTTTCTTAAGAGGATACAGAGTCTTGTCTTTCTCTCCTTGGGATCCTGGGCAAATTGGACGCCACCCTAAACGTATCGTTTGAAACATTGTCTGCACTTTTAAGGGACGCGGGTGGTGCTGTGGGTTAAACCACAGAGCCTAGGACTTGCCGATCAGAAGGTCGGTGGTTCAAATCCCCGCGACGGCGTGAGCTCCCGTTGCTCGGTCCCTGCTCCTGCCAACTTAGCAGTTCGAAAGCACGTCAAGGTGCAAATAGATAAATAGGTACCGCTCTGGCGGGAAGGTAAACGGCGTTTCCGTGCACTGCTCTGGTTCGCCAGAAGCGGCTTAGTCATGCTGGCCACATGACCCGGAAAGCTGTACACTGGCTCCCTTGGCCAGTAAAGCGAGATGAGCGCCGCAACCCGAGTCATCTGCGACTGGATCTAATGGTCAAGGGTCCCTTTACCTTTACCTGCACTTTTAGAAAGGAAATGCCAGCAGCAATGTTTTGAGAGGCAGGGATGACCTGGAGGAGGAGACAGATTCATGGGAGGAAAATTCTACCAGCTGCAACAAACCCTGATGGCTATGCACAATATCTGCTGTCCAGAGACAGTTTGCTTCTAGAAACCAGTTGCTGCGAACCGCAGATGGGAGAGTGCTTTCGTGATCACATCCTGCACTTAGTTGGCTATTGTCAGAAAAGGATGCTGGCCTAGATGGGCCACTGATCTGATCCAACAAGCTACAATGGTGATGATATTCTTCAGAGAACATAGAGAGATTTAACCCCGTATTTCCCTCTGCATGCTGCAGTCTTATGCCCCTCTCATGTGCATATTAATTATTATTATTAAAAATACAGTCAAGTTTTCTAATGGTGAGATTAGCTTCATATCCATTTGGCTCTCAACCAATCCATATTTCTGTTACTTTAACTTTGCCATTATTATGGTTATGATTATTATACTACCCTATACCCGCAGGTCTCAGGAGGTTTGCAGGATAAAATCGCAACATGCAAACACGAAATACGCAATCAAAACAAAAACAACCCAATAAGCACACACACACCCCAACATTATAAAAAGGGCATTGGATGCACTACAGAATGTCCCTGTTGTTGTGATATCCAGCATTGCAAATAATGCCTTTTAAAAACACACTAGCCCATAAAAGCACTTTTACTACCCCACTGACCACATACAACAGTATCTAGCAACCTGGAAGGTATGGGGGAGGGAAACTATTTTGTTTTTTTCACTCAGTTTACAATAACTTTTCTGTTTGCTTGCCTGGAGCTAACTGAGCACATGGCTTCATGCAAGCTTGCTTATGACAGATGGCACAATCGGCGCATGGGTTTTGCATCAACTGAAGTCGTGCCTCTTCACCCAGGCCTTTGGGGTGGCTGATCTGCTATGGCTGCAGCCGAGGACGCCCCATCTGCTATATGATTTGGCTGGTTTAAATTTGATACAATGCTATCAGTATTATATAAAATGCTGCTAGCTAATGCTATCAGCAAGTTTGGGAAATCATTGGGAAGAATAACCGTAACCCATATGGAGCCATACGGCACACAAAAATATACTAATGCCACCAGTTGTCTCTTGTTTGGGGACATAGAGAATGAAAAGGGACACAGGTGGCGCTGTGGTCTAAACCACTGAGCCTCTTGGGCTTGCCAATCAGAAGGTCAGCAGCTCAAATGCCCGCGACGGGGTGAGCTCCCATTACTCTGTCCCAGCTCCTGCCAATCTAGCAGTTCAAAAGCACACCAGTGCAAGTAGATAAATGGGTACTGCTGCAGCGGGAAGGTAAATGGCGTTTCCGTGCACTCTGGTTTCCGTGATGGTGTTCTGTTGCACCAGAAGCAGTATAGTCATGCTGGCCACATGACCCAGAAAGCTGTCTGTGGATAGTTCTGAATAGAACCGGGGGAAAACTGAAAGGAGAGATGCGCCCCCCTGGAGAAAAAGTGGTTTGACATACACGACAAAGTGGTTTGACATACAATTATTTCTCAGGGCTTTTGTTTTGTTTTTTAAAATCTCCTGTCAAAGACCTAGGTGCAATATAGCTTAGCTGCTACTCACGACTGTCTTTAGCAGATGCGGTGCCGGGGTGCAAATATCCGCCCAGCACCCCTAAATTACCACGGATAGTGGGGGGGGGGGGGGAAGCTCCGCACTGTCAGCCATGGGGGGGTGCAACTTTCCCCCATGCTGCTGCAGGAGAGCGATCCCCACAGAGGTTTGGGAGGAAAGTTGCGCACCCGCCAGCCATATTAGATGGTGGGGCGCAGCTGGCAGGCGTGCAAGGAAAAGGGAGGCCACCGGCAAAGCCGCGCAGCTCCCCCACTCGCTGGGGCACCCCTTAGAGGCCGCGCCCTGGCGCAACGCACCACTAAGCCCTATGGGAAAGACAGCTCTGCTTAGGGCTTTTGTTTCATTTTTAAAATCTCCCATCAAAAACCTAGGTGCAATGTAGATTAGCTGCTGGTAAAGGGTAAAGGGACCCCGACCATTAGGTCCAGTCGTGACCGGCTCTGGGGTTACGGCGCTCATCTCGCTTTATTGACCAAGGGAGCCGGCGTACAGCTTCCAGGTTGTGTGGCCAGCATGACTAAGTCGCTTCTGGCGAACCAGAGCAGCGCACGGAAACGCCATTTACCTTCCCGCCAGAGCGGTACCTAGTTATCTACTTGCACTTTGACGTGCTTTCGAACTGCTAGGTTGGCAGGAGCTGAGACCGAGCAACGGGAGCTCACCCCATTGCGGGGATTCGAACCGCCGACCTTCTGATCGGCAAGCCCTTGGCTCCACCCACAGCACCACCCACGTTCTATTAGCTGCTACTATCCCATGAACTGCAATGTACCGTATAGACCTGCAAAACCAGCTTCTTACTTAAGGTACTTACTTCAGAAGGTTCCCACATCCTATACTTAATATAAGAAAATAACCATCCCTTAAGACCCCCTCCACTTCTTTGCAAGGGTTCTGCCAGTCCAGCTCTCCAAATGTCTTGCAGAAGCAGGCTGCAAAAGCATTCTGCATAAAAACTGGAGGGTTTCCCCCCGACTTTTGTCCCCAGTGCTTTAGAAATTAAACCGGAATGTGTAAACTGCTTTTCCAAACGCGTGAGCCTTGGCAGCTCAAGATATATAATACGCAGCCATGTGGCTTTCCTTTGGCCCGTCGGGAGGCGGACGAGCCTTTCCTCGTAGCCTTGGCGCCCCCTGTGGAAGAGGAAGGAAAGTGCACGGGCTCTGCCCCAGACGTCAATGAGACGCCTATTAAGGACAAGCAAGAATTCAAACGTGAGACGCTGCGGCGCGTGCATGTTTCTGGCTATCTCTGAGACTCTTTGTGGGTGGGTGGCTCCGGGTACAGTTTCAGCGGCGGGCGCTGCCAGGCAAAATAACCGTGCTTTTGAAACAGTTGGTATATTTCGGTCCCAAATCTGCTCGGGGAGGGAACGTGCCAGGCGCTCCCCCCCCCGTCTAAAAATGCAAGCGCAGATATAATCTGCAGAATTTAATACGGTGCTGCCAATGAGAGCAGTGCAGCTATCAATGTACAAGAGCCCTTTTTTTTAAAGCTCTCAAACAAGGTTGCATATTTTTTTCTTTTCCTGGGGAGCTGGTGTGTGCAACATCAGACCGGCAGCTCCATATTGGCACATGTTGCAAATCTTCGCACATTTGGGGGGGGGGGGGTCCTCTGAGCAGAACGGGAGCAAACTGAGAGATGCACCGCCCTGGAGAAAAAGCACGCCCGCCCCACGATGCAGACTTCTCCCCCTCCCGCCAACCTCTCGAGCCTTAAATCACAACATTGCTTACGGGTTGCAAAACAGCGCACGCATGTGCGCGGGCAATAACATTCCTGGCGCTTTGGGCATCGCACCACGATGCGCCTGGCTGCAAGTTTCCTAGGCGGGGAGATGCGCGCTCCGCGTGCAATGCATCTCTCTCTAAGGTGCGACTGTAGCCTGGCAGGAGTCAAGTGCTGCGGCAGCAAGGCTCGCGATCCGTGGAAGGGAACTGCTAAATGGCGCGGGTTGCTTTTGGGGGGGAGGAGGGGTGGAAGTTGGGGTTGCAAATTGCAATGCACAAAGCAGCACTAATAATAATAATAATGCAAAGGATCCAGCCCACTGCGCGTTATCCCAGCCTGGTGATGATGGCGGCTGGCTGTCGCCCCCCCCCCATGCCCGCCTGCCCCCACCCACCCCGCCCCGCTGCAGACGCAGCGTCTCTAACCCGCGGAGAATGACCTTCCCCATCGCCGCCCGAAAAAAGGCGCGCCGAGGAATTCCCGCCCTTGCGCTCGTAAGCCGCCCTCTTCCCGCTCATGCATATGCAAATCCAGCTCCCCTCCACTGGCTGCGGCGAGAAAAGCCGCCCTTCTCATTGGGCGCCGCGCTCCAGCGCATGCAGATGAGATGAGAACCTTCCCTTTTTCTCGCCCTCGCCCCGCCTCCGGTGATGAGAATTTTTCAGACGGTGTAACTTTCCGCGTCTCTCTTACTATCAGCAAATAGTCCCGGGGAGCACCGGGGGCGGCGGCCGCCCCGAGAGCCGCAGCGGCCCTAGCTCGCCGAGGAAAAAAGAGGGAGAGAAGCCAGCCGCAACCCCCCGCCCCACCTCTCGGATCTACTCCTAGCGGCGGAGATCTGGGGTTGGAGGGTGGGGGCGGGGGAGGACACCGCGCGTCCCTACCGCCAGCCAGTTCCCCCGCGGAGGGATATTACCGTAATGTGCGGGTGCGCAGCGAAATATCGAGAGTTAAGAAGAGGCGGCGCCGCGGAGCGAAGGCTTCAGAACAGGCGAGCGCTGCCGGGAAGAGGCTGAGTCGCTGCTGCTGCTGCTGCTTCGGAGCTGCGCGCCTCCCTTGCGGCGCTGGATTGACTTCGGAGCCGCGCGGGCTCCAGCCGAGTGGATTTTCGTCTCGCGTGGGATCCTTTTTTCCCACCCCCAAAAAACCAACAACAATTCGTGGCTCCTGGACCAAGCAACAGAGATCATTGTTTTTCTTTCTATATTTATAATAAATATATACATATATAGGGGTTTTTTTGTTCCTTTTCTCCTCCTCTGTTTTCGTCTGGGATTCTCTGCTCGTCTCCGGGAACCAATATATTTTTGGAGAGGGTGTTTTCTTCCATCAGAGAAGGGGGAAAAAAGAGATCTGCAAGATCCCCGCCACCCTCGACAGCTGCTTACAAGTCGCGATCTCCGTCTTGGGAGAGCCTCCGTCGCTGGCCTTTCTCAACTGCGCTCATCAGCTGTTTTTTGGGGGGAAGGGGGTGTCGTTCATCATCCTCCCCCCTTTTTTCCCTCCCCTCCTCCGTTTTCTGCCCATTGACTTTTGACAACCTCGAGGGGAGCGGGGGGCGTCGGATCTCCGCATCGCGGTGGTGGTTCCCCCTTTTTTTCCTGCCCCCACCCCACCCTTCCAGCCGCCCCCCCCCAATTTTTTTGGGAAGATGTTACTCTCCAAGTTCGGATCCCTCGCTCACCTCTGCAACCCAACCAGCATGGACCACTTGCCCGTCAAGATCCTCCAACCAGGTAAACAACCCGTGACATTTGCTTCTCCTCCTTTTTTCCCGGGGGGGGGGTCGGTTTTATTTTTATTTTTTCCCTGCGCGGGAAGAGAGAGAGATGTATGTGCTCTGTAAGCCTTCTGCGTCGCTGGGGCTGCGGCAGCTTTTCTGACCAGGATCTCGGCAGTGGGGCTAGATTTTCAGCTGTTTTGCGGGTTTAGAAAGACACCCGATCTTGGATAACCCAGTTCTCGCGGTTGGGTTTTATGTGGTTTTTATTTCACCCCACCCCACGTCGGGGGATTGGGCTGGGGGCATCCTTACCTATCAACATGGCTGGGAGCGGTGGCGTTTGGGGAGAATTCCTCCCGAGAATGCCAGAGGCGAAGGACACGTGAAAACCCCTTCCCCACGTCAAACGGGCTTGTTTGCAACTGGCTTTCCTCCCTGCTGGAGTTTGTGGTTTGGGTGGTTTCCACTTGCGACCTTTCCGTGGGTGGCTCTTGTTTTGAGGTCGGTTTCGGTGTGTTGTGTGTGTATGTTTTCTCCCTGGAGTGAGACTGCTCCCCTTCTCCCTAAGGTGCCCTCGGTGATACATCTAGACGTTGTCGCCCCCTTTCTAACCCCCCTTCTTGTTTCCTTCCCGCCTCTTAGTGAAAGTGGAGAAGGAGCCGTTCGATAAGATCTATCAAGTGGGCTCCGTCTTGGGCAGCGGGGGATTTGGCACCGTCTATGCCGGGAACCGCATCTCCGATGGCTTGCCGGTAAGACGAGACTCCCGACCACGAGGCTTTTGTTGCTGCTTCCACCCCCGCAGCCCCCCTCCCACCGTGCGTGGCTGGAAATCCCAGCCACGGCCCACCCGGAGCGAGGCGATGTCCCCGTGCCACCCGACTGTCCCCTAACCCCCTCTTTTTCTCCTCGCCCCCAGGTTGCCGTCAAACACGTCGTGAGGGAGAGGGTGACGGAATGGGGCACGATTGTAAGTATCCCGAATCGCAAAAAAAAAACCTTGTGCTATCCCCTGCTCTGCTTCTCCCCCCTCTCTGCCCCCCCTCAACTGCATTTATCATGGAGGGCTAGCTATTGTTTTGTGGGGGGTCCCCTTTCCCCGCCCTCCAGGCTGCTGCTGCCGCCGCCACCATCTCCTCCTCTCCGGCCTCTGTTATTGTTTACGTTTTTTCCGGGGAGGGGGGAGATTTGGCGGGGTTTCTCCTCCTCCCACCCGCCCTCCCCTTTTGACTGCGGCAGGAGAGAGAGCAGTCTTTGGGCTTCCCCTTCGCTCCAGCCTCCCTGCTCTGCTGGAGTTTCCATTTGCAGGAAGCCCCGCGATTGGTTTTTTCAGATGGCCAAGAAAGGGGGGGTTTCCCTTCCTTCCCCGCCTCCCCTTCTTGATATTCCGAAAGCTTCATCATGTCTTCCTTTCCCCCCCCCCTCTCTCTTCCCTCCTCCTGCCGCTGCTTTCAGGGTGGAGTTATGGTGCCCTTAGAGATCGTTCTGCTCAAGAAAGTGGGGTCCGGGTTCCGTGGGGTCATCAAGCTACTGGACTGGTACGAGCGGCCTGACGGCTACTTGATCATCATGGAACGGCCCGAATTGGTGAAGGACCTCTTTGACTTCATCACCGAGAAGGGAGCCCTGGATGAGGAGACGGCCAGGGGCTTCTTCCGACAGGTCCTGGAGGCGGTTCGCCATTGCTACAGCTGCGGCGTGGTCCACAGAGACATCAAGGATGAGAACCTCCTGGTGGATCTGAGGACAGGGGAGCTGAAGCTCATCGATTTCGGCTCCGGAGCCCTCCTCAAGGACACCGTCTACACGGATTTTGATGGTAGGCTCCCCCTCCCACCCAGAACCTCTCAATCTCTCTCATTCCTCTCTCTCTCCCTCCTCTCTCTTAGTCACATTTTTGCCACCTACCACCAACGAGATATTTCTGCTGTAGCAGCCAGTAACAGATCTGGCAATTAAATCCTTCGCACCAGTGGCGGCTTGTGGGGGGGCGTTAAGTTGCGTAGGAAGAGAAGCGATTCCAGGCTGTGACGCAGCACTTTATATATAATTATATTTTTCCCTCCCCTGCCTTCGGAAGGATAAAAAAGGCATTTTCCTAGAGGGCGGCGTGTTTATGGTTGACTCAGGCGTTGCCTCTGCCAACCTTCCCATCTGTGACCCTCTTGGGTTTATATCCCCCCCCTTCCAAACCCACCCACCCACCCTTCCCCATTCCTCTTTCCCAGACGATGCTTTAGAAAAACCCTGCATTGCAGATTTGAGGAGGGGAGAGGGAGTTATCCCTCCCTTCTTTCAAGTTAAAAGGAGACTTGGCTTCTCAAACTTACTGTTGCTGTTTTTTCCCTTATGGGTGGGGAAAGGGGTTTTTCCCCCCCTCCTCCCTGGGGCGAAAGGGAGAGAGATATCAATGGGGGGCTCCTTCCCTGCCCGCCTCTCTCTCTCTAGTCAGCTGCAGCATTTAGCATCTGTTTGTTGTGAAACCGGAGCCTCGTGGCCATGTGACCTTCACCATCACGAATTGAGGTTTTTTTTTATTTGGTATCCAAGTAACAGCTCAGTGCAGAGGGAGGGCAGTTGCTAGCAACCTCTTACGCAGAGAGGCAGATTTCTCTGCTCCTCAAAAAAAAAGAAAGAGAATTATCCTCATTGATTTATTTTCACAAGGAAAGTGGCCGGTTTGAACGGGCTTTCGGAACCGATCAAAGCCGATTAGCTATATATAGCAAGCGAGACCCGAGTTTCACCTTTTTTTCTCCCTGTTTCCCTTCCCTCCCCTTTCTCTTCCTCTCCCTTTGTCCTTTGTGTCTATTTTTGGTGCCGTACTGCAGACGCCACGTGCTCTGGGAAAGCGAGCTTTATGTTAGTAAACAGTCAGCTGATGGGGATCTGCGCTATCCGCTGTGAGGGAATAGAACCACCTCGGGGGCCAGATTAAAATGTGACCTAATACTAGGCATGATATAAGCTCTAGAATTTTCCAGCCTACGTGTGGCGTGCGTGGTGTGGATTTTTTTAAACAAAAACGGGGCTCGTTTTTAAAAATAAACGCACACGGGCCCAGGTTGTTGCATGATCTCGACGGAAAGTTCAGCCAACGTAAAACAAATCTTGCCGTCTTTTCTTGCAGGGACACGAGTATACAGCCCTCCAGAATGGATCCGGTACCACCGGTACCATGGGAGATCTGCCACTGTGTGGTCTTTGGGCGTCCTCCTATACGATATGGTCTGCGGCGACATCCCCTTCGAGCAAGACGAAGAAATCTTGAGGGGAAGGCTATACTTCAGGAGAAGAATTTCGCCTGGTAAGTGAGGTGTCGGAGGAACGCCCCCCCCCCCCCCAGCAGTCAAAATCGCAAAATTATCTCCCAATACGTTTTGGATTTTACCGGCCAACCGTATTAACTAGCCAATTTTAGTACTAGCCAAAACAGACGTTGGCCATTGATCGCGTGGTCAACCGAGATCAAATCGATATTGTTTTGATCCGTTGTCATGGGGCCCCTAAAAGGCATGGAAGGGGGGGGCCTTCTATCATAGGCCGTTGCCAATTCTTGGCCTTTTTGTAATCTGAAAACAACCGTATGGGACCTTAACCCCTTTCTCCTCCTCATTCGCCTTCCCTTTTTTGCGTTTCAGAATGCCAACAGCTGATCAAATGGTGCCTTTCGCTGAGGCCTTCGGACCGGCCGACCCTCGACCAGATCTTCGACCACCCCTGGATGCACAAGTCGGACGCCGCCAAGTCAGAGGATTGCGACATCCGGCTACGGACCATTGACACGGATGTTTCCAGCACAAGTTCGAGCAACGAGAGCCTGTGAAATTGCCGAGGACCTTGCGGCGGGAGGGGCGGAGCCACGAGAGGGGCGGGGCGGGAGGGGAGGAGACCAGAGTGCTGCTACTGCTGCTGCCATATGTAGAAGGGGCTAGGGAAAAAAAATTGCATTCATTATCCTGTAGTCTGAATCTTTGTCGGAGGGACTTGATTTTTTTATTCCCCCCCCCCCCCTTTTTGCCGGTTTCTGCTTTGGAACGAGAGATTTCCTTTGGAAACGCTGTTGTTTGGGAGTTTGCGGGGCCAGTACTTAGTCAAAGACTGCCCTCTTTTTATTTTTTTTCCTTAAGGCAAAAGCAGTGACCTCTTTAAAAATAACATGGTGAAAACCCTTTTGCTCTCATAGAGCCTGGACTAGATTTTATTTGCTTTTTTGAGTGCCTTTTTGAAAGCTGCTTCAGTGGGACTTTCTTTTTTGAGCTGTGTATGTCCAAAGAGGACCCCGTGCGTGATAGGATCATGTTCCCTCGAGCCCCACCGCAAAAGGTGCTTTCGGAGACCAACTTCTATGATGCCCTGGGAAAACAATGTTCAGTGATTGAATGAAGTAGTCCCGTCCTCTGGCGATGGAATACTTGAACACAGACATTTCACTCCTTCCCGGTCCCCTGTCCCCCCCCCCTCCCGCCCCAACCTTTTTCCCATTCCCCCCGACTCCCCCCTCCAAGACGACCTCTGCTGCTCCCCACTCTGTTTCCAATAGGCTGCACATGTTCTCAGCTGTTTTATCAGGAACACTCACTCAAAACCTTCATTTCATCATCTCTCTTCCACTGGGCACACAAACACACACAAAAAGGCCCCTTCTCAACTCCCCCCAACCTGCAAGTCTTAAAAAAAAAAAATGTATGTATGGGCATGTTAAATGCACAATCAATGCAATATTCAAGGACTTTGTGTGTGTGTTTTTTTTCCATACCTGTATAATGTGTTTCTGTAAATTTTTGTTCCTCCTCCCTCCTCCCCATGTATTATACGGTTTTATTTATTGTCTGGAGTTTAGAAGACCTCTCACAGTCTCAATCTGTGACTATATTTATTTTAGCTAATTTATTTGTGTAGAATTATTCCAACACTGTGCTTTTTATCTCTCTTGCTCCTGTGACAGGAGTGGTTGGTCCACAACTAGTTTTTTGCATTCCTCTCTTGTCTCTTTCTCCATTTTTTGTTTGTTTTTTTGTTTCAAGAAGAAGAAGAAGAAGAATTAAAAAGTCTGACCATACCTGTTTTTTTTGGTTTTTTGTTTTTTCATTTCGGGTTGGAAGATGGAAAATTGTACAAAGTCTAATTTAAGGGAACTAGAGTGACTTTAAAAGTTAGTCAGTATGCCTTTTTGTCTGGTATTATTTACATACCAGAACTGTAAAGTAATGCTGTTTGGAAGGGTTTTAAATTATTGACATTATACAGTCTTTGTGCATTGGCTCTGGAAGGAAGCGTGGCAGAGTCATAAACCTTAATTTATTTTAATAGCCGTGTGTTCTGTGATCTGGTTGCATTTATGCAGCTTGGATATGAATTTTCTCTCTCTCTCTCTTCTGTTTAACAGTGTGAAATGTATGGAGATCATATTTTTTTATACAGGTATTTCAATTAAACTTTTTTGTAGATAACCTGTGTGGCTTCTTCCTTTTGAACTCAGCTGGCCAGATAAGGGTGGTTCTCAATACAATACTTGTAAAGAGACTGAAAGGGAACCTTTGCCCCTCCATATCCTAGAATAATAGAATAGCAGAATTAGAAGGGACCGCGAAGGTTATCTAGGAATCTTGCCCAACGACCCTGAGATTGAGTCTCATGTTCTACCAACTGAGCTATCTATGGTCCCTGCTGAACTACAACTCCCATCAGCCTTAGCAAGCAGGGCCAAGAGCCTAGGGTGTTGGGAGCTGTAGTTCAACAACATCTGGAGGGCCAGAAGAGTTTGCCATATCTCCTAGAGGGTGATGGGAACTGGGCTACAGGCCACCTCACAATGGCCACAAGCAAATAGCTTGGCCTGATGTTACTGTTTCACAATGGCTGCCGCCAGCACTGCAGGCCAGATTACTCTATCCTCGCATGAGTTCGAGAAACGGCATGAGATCCTTGTGTGCCTTTGCCTTCACAACAAGTGTGATGTCACCTGAAATCAATACACACTCCCTGGGCTGTGCATAAATGCTTCTCCAATGCAATAGGTTGCCATAGTTCTCCCTAGTGGGAGACTTGGTAGCCCATGGTCCTAACCATGGCCACTTAGTTAAATCCCATAAGTTGTTCCCACTCTTGATCCTACAGAGAATCTAGCTTTACACAGAGTCAAGACAGCTGGTGGGATTTGCCCCACCTCACTCCCACAAAGGAAAAGCAGGGGTCTTAAAAACTACCCACACAAATAGCGAGAGGATGGGTCTGTTAGTACTTTTTGCAAACGCAGATTCTTTGGGGGGGGATGCACTCAAAAATGCACAGAGGAAGAGTTCCTGGACACTGGTCTGTGGCGATCACACAGGGTCCCCGGATGTTTGACGGTCTATTGATCCCTGTGTCACCCCTGTGATTGCTTCTCCGCTACCACCAACCCGTTTCTCTCGGGTAAAACACTGAGTCCAGACAGTTGTTAACATTAAACCAAATAAACAAGTTTATTTTATAAGCATTAACAAATTTATGGTTTCAGATAATTTTTCTTGTCAGTTTCTTAATCTAGTTTCTTTACCGGCCTTCTTGTTGTTGTTTAGTCGTGTCCAACTCTTTGTGACCCCATGGACCAGAGCACGCCAGGCACTCCTGTCTTCCACTGCCTCCCGCAGTTTGGTCAAACTCATTCTGGTAGCTTCGAGAACACTATCCAACCATCTCGTCCTCTGTCGTCCCCTTCTCCTTGTGCCCTCCATCTTTCTCAACATTAGGGTCTTTTCCAGGGAGTCTTCTCTTCTCATGAGGTGGCCAAAGTATTGGAGCCTCAGCTTCAGGATCTGTCCTTCCAGTGAGCACTCAGGGCTGATTTCCTTCAGAATGGATAGGTTTGTTCTTCTTGCAGTCCATGGGACTCTCAAGAGTCTCCTCCAATACCATAATTCAAAAGCATCAATTCTTTGGCGATCAGCCTTCTTTATGGTCCAGCTCTCACTTCCATACATCACTACTGGGAAAACCATAGCTTTTACTATATGGACCTTTAACTGCCTATACCTTCCTAATAACTTAACAGATAATAACTAATAACTTAACTCTTAACAGATTCTCTCACTCACATCAAACTATCCCAACCCACAGACTTATCCTCCCTCTCTCTTCTCTAACACCCGACTGACTTCTTCACAACTCCAACTCCAACTCCTCCCCTTGGGTTCCCACTTGCCAATCACTTCACACTCATTTAACCCTTTCCTTATGACCCAGCATGATGTCACATAGGAGGGCAAACGCCACACGGCGCCTCAAGGGTTGGTAGGTTTTATCCAAAGTCAAACCTGGGGTACCAGCCCCGAAGTGAGTTGTCTGGGCAGTGTGTCTGGAGGTTTCAAGTCGCCCAGTAATTTCAGTCGATGTGTTGAAATTGGCGGACACGACACACACGGGTTTGTCAATTTCAGAGGGGCTACTCCAGTTAGCTGGCTACAAACGTTTATAAATGCTTTCCCTTTTTCAAACAACCACCTTGCACGACAGGGAGAAGTTTCCTTAAAACCCTTCCTTGCCATGCAAGCTTTCCATATGCAAAGTTTGTTTATCTATCTGGGTGGGGAGAGAGAGAGAAGACAGGTAGCATGAGCTTTTCCTGTACATTTGCAGTGCTCCTGAAGAGATGCTCATATTAACCACAGAGCCTAGGACTTGCTGATCAGAAGGTCGGCAGTTCGAATCCCCGCGACGGGGTGAGCTCCCATTGCTCGGTCCCTGCTCCTGCCAACCTAGCAGTTCGAAAGCACGTCAAAGTGCAAGTAGATAAATAGGTACCACTCTGGTGGGAAGGTAAACGGCGTTTCCGTGCGCTGCTCTGGTTCGCCAGAAGTGGCTTAGTCATGCTGGCCACATGACCTGGAAGCTGTACGCCGGCTCCCTCGGCCAATAAAGCGAGATGAACGCCGCAACCCCAGAGTCGGTCACAACTGGACCTAATGGTCAGGGGTCCCCTTTACCTTTACCTTTAAGCACTTGAAAGTTGGAATTATTAGCACTAATCCAGCAGAACTGTTGATACCTTTATGAGGCTTTGAAACACTGGAGTTCTTTCTTTTATTTCTTACAAAACTAAATGTATTGCTGATTTACAAGGAAAGTAGGGCTTTATTTTGACAGAGCAAATCCTGTCTCGATTGCCTCAGCAGCCCTGCCCCAATTCAAATCCTGAAATAATCCCTTCTCCCATTTGCTCTTGGAAGGGAAAGTTGTCATCTTCCAGCTCAATTTACGGACACACCGTATGCCAACCATCGAAACACACCGGATGCCAACCATTTCAAGCTTTCAAAAATTTCTGAATATCAGGAACTAACTTAAATGGGCATCTACTCTTTCTTTTCTTTAGTTTTCTGTATGCAGTTTTCCCCTGTCAGCTAAAGGTATGAGAATGAAGATGTCAAAAACACACGAAAGCTCATAGCAATGACAAACTTAGTTGGTCTCTAAGGTGCTACTGGAAGGAATTTTTTTATTTTGCTTCGACTACGGCAGACCGACACGGCTACCTACCTGTAACAAAAACTACTCCTGTAATGTAGCTGGTAAGGAAAGGTGTGGTAGATGAGGGAGATAAGCAGAAATCCCCTCCAAGCAGTTTCACTGTGGAGGTTGATCTTCCCTCCTGGTTGTGCTCAGTGGAAAGCCAACGTCATTATATATGTGCATCAAGCTTTTCTAGGTCAGTGTTAAATTACATGGCAGCTAAGTTGGCACACACAAATCTACCTCGAAGCGCGTACTGTAACAGCAGCATCTCTCCCACTTTCAAACCTTGAGCATCCCTTCTCAAACCAGTCTTATCCACTTTCCAGATCTGTTAAGTGGGAAAGGACTGGGATGTCTTGTGAGTGCATCACCAGTTGCCCACAGAAAAGAGGGACGCAGGTGGCGCTGTGGTCTAAACCACTGAGGCTCTTGGGCTTGCCGATCAGAAGGTCGGCGGTTCGAATCCCCGTGATGGGGTGAGCTCCCATTGCTCTGTCCCAGCTCCTGCCAACCTAGCAGTTCGAAAGCACACCAGTGCAAGTAGATAAATAGGTACCGCTCCGGCGAGAAGGTAAACGGCGTTTCCATGCGCTCTGACTTCTGTCACAGTGTCCTGTTGTCCCAGAAGTGGTTTAGTCCTGCTGGCCACATGACCCGGAAAGCTGTCTGTGGACAAACGCAGGCTCCCTTGGCCTGAAAACGAGATGAGCGCTGCAACCCCATAGTCGCCTTTGACTGGACTTAACCGTCCAGGGGTTCTTCAACTTTTTATTTATTTTTTGCCTACGGAAACAGACATCCAGGTGATCGAGCAGTGAAGATTGCTTCCCCGGCATTTAAATCTTGCTGCAACAAGGGACAGCATCGTGCACTACACTGGAGAGGGGGAACCTTGATAAGGGGGCACAATGCAGGCTGTGTGGCATACACAGTTGTGTCCTCCTTCAAAACGGAACCACCCTGGATCTCAGGAGGAATGACAAGCAGGGTGCCTTCCACACCCCGGCATTTTGTGTTGGTCCTGACCTTTAAAGGTCTCAACGGCCTCGGTCCAGTATACCTGAAGGAGCGTCTCCACCCCCATTGCTCAGCCCGGACACTGAGGTCCAGCTCCGAGGGCCTTCTGGTGGTTCCCTCACTGTGAGATGTGAGGTTACAGGGAACCAGGCATAGGGCCTTCTCAGTGGTGGTGCCCACCCTGTGGAACGTCCTCTAATCAGATGTCAAGGAAATAAACAACTATCTGACTTTTAGAAGGCATCTGAAGGCAGCCCTGTTTAGGGAAGTTTTTAATGTTTGGTGTTTTATCGTGTTTTTAATATTCTGTTGGGAGCCGCCCAGAGTGGCTGGGGAAACCCAGCCAGGTGGGCGGGGTATAAATAACAAATTATTATTATTATTATTATTACTACTACTACTACTACTATTGTGTCAGTTCAAGAAGCTATGTGCCTGATGGGATTTAGCAGGTGAAACCTCTTACTGGCCAATCCTATTCCAGTCTCTCTCTCTTTTCCCCCACATTTGTTCGGTTTCTGCTGAGCAACCTGCTCCGGCACCTTCCACAGCATCCTGACACTTAGCAATTTAGCAGCTAAGGCTTATATCCTTTGAGCATCACCTGCTAAACTGCTTCAAAAGGCACCAAAGCAGGTTCAGGGAAAGGAGCAGCAACCCGAATGGAAAAGCTCTGCCATCCAGCCAATTTTGCTAGGACCTCACGGCCCACTGTGCTGTTCCTATTGAAATGTGGATTTTACATTGGAATCACTCCCACCTATGTCGGTCTTACTGAATTTTGCTTTGGCTTTTCACACCCGTCTAATCAGTCCGGGGACTGTTGGTTTTGACAGTTGCCGTCAGTCAGTTTAACAGCTTCGATATAGTCAATTTCAGTCTTTAGGATCAGAAAATCAGAGAATTGCAGAATGGGAACAGACCCTGAGGATCAACTCCCTGCAACGCAGCTGTCTCATACAGGGTTCGAACCTGCAACCTTGGCGTTGTCCACACCATGCTCTAACCGACTGAGCTGTTCACTGGGACAAACTTTTGCTTCCACTACGAAAAGCTGTCAAGCACAGGGTTTTGTTGTCCTCGTTCCCCCTTGCGACAAATACATCTCCAAAGCCGTGTCTCTTCATTCTTCTTCTTCCTAGTGCGTTTAAATAATAATAATGTTTACTTTGACAAAATGATGCCGTAACAAAGCAACTAAACTGTCTTCCACATGGTAGTTTAGCGCCCTCTGTTGGTCCAACCGAAGCACATTGTCTTCGGAAGCCACGGTTGTTTTGCAGACACCTGTAGACAGGTGTCTTTAAGAATGGAAAAAGCAGCGCAGGCCGGCTTCTGAAATGTTCAACCAGGTAGGAAAGGATTCCATTATGAATAAATGATAGACAACAATGCTGCAATTTTCTTTTTTAACTTCTCCCAGGGCACGGCGGAAACTGAGTAGACGACATCTATTTACCTGAGACGCTTCTGTCCTGAGTTCAAAAACAAAGAGCCTGGCCGCTTTTCCACAATCAGTACATCATGTTTGCAAAAAGGAATTTGATGAATGAGTTAGCTTTGTAGCAGACGTTCCGGCTACGGTAATGTGTGCGGTCACCCACAGACATTCGTCACCCTGGAATATTTGACCTAGAAACCGTGCGGTGAGCACATGTTTCAGTGCGTCTGAATTCAACAGGAGTTCAGAGTTGCCTCCCTGCTTACGTCTTTGCTTAAGTTGAATGAGATATGCTTCACTTGAGCTGCACGGTGCTCAGCATTATTCTGATCAGCTGGGTAACAGTACCATCACAACCAGTAATGGAAATATTTCCGGGTTCCTGGAAGCAGCTTGGGATTTCCCCCACCCACTTTTTATAAGAAAACAAAAGCAAATGTGTTTTATTTGAGTTATATTTATTATCCAGCCTTAGGAGCAGGGAGAGGAGATACAAAAGAAGGTAATGTTCCTGTATTTTAATAGTGTAGAAGAGGGGATTTGGGATGCAACTGAGAAAAATTCTACCATACAGTGGTACCTTGGTTCTCAGACTTAATCCGTTCTGGAAGTCCGTTCCAAATCAAAAGCGTTCCAAAACCAAGGAACCAAGTTTTTCCATAGAATGCAATGCAAAACAGATTAATCCATTCCAGACTTTTAAAAACAAGCCCTAAAACAGAGACCATTGATCCATAAAATGAAAGCAGTAATCAATGTACTATACTATAAAATAAAGAAGACAGTATCGTAGATGATAAAAATTAAAATTATTATTATTTCCTTATTGCACTGATGGTAGTCATTGTTTGGATGGGGGGCTTTTATCCATTTCTGCAGTCACACAATCAGTCAATCAGTAGCTGAACTGGGTTCCACACGGTCACATACACAAATTAACTGAAAAAGCTTCAAAAACAAAAAAGCAAAATAAATAGCAAAAACAAAAGCGCCAAACTTAATCTGTTCTGGAAGTCCGTTTGACTTCTGAAATGCTTGAAAACCAAGGGGCAGCTTCTGATCGGTGCAGGCGCCCCGGAAACAATAGCCGACAGCTGCATCGGACGTTCGGCTTCTGAAAAACGTTCGAAAACCGGAACACTTACTTCCGGGTTTTGGGCATTTGAGAACCAAGGCGTTTGAGTACCAAGGCGTTTGAAAACCAAGGTACCACTGTACTCCTTTGCATTTGGATTAGGGCTGGCCACTTTTTAGTGGTACTGAAACTGATAAGTTTGCTGGCATATAGATAAAATCTTCAGTGACTAACAACACCGTCCTAGGCATGTCAACTTAGAAGTATGTCCCACTGAGTTCAGTAGAGATTGCTTTCAGGTGGGATGGCCAAATCAGTCAATTTTTCATTTTTCCAGTGAGTTCTCCATATTTCCACATCAGTTTTCCATTTTTTTTTTGGGGGGGGGGGAAATCCTCGTGGAAATGTATCAACATTTTAGTGTGCATTTTCTCCCAATCTGCACATTTCCGATGCAATTATCAAAATGCACATTATCATAAAGCAACTCCCCCGAAGATGCAGTTTTGTGCTTTCCTTTCACTAATATGTGCATTTCTATGCACCCAGGGACGCGGGTGGCGCTGTGGGTAAAACCTCAGTGCCTAGGACTTGCTGATCGTAAGGTCAGCGGTTTGAATCCCCGCGGCGGGGTGAGCTCCCGCTGTTCGGTCCCAGCTCCTGTCCACCTAGCAGTTCGAAAGCACCCCTAAGTGCAAGTAGATAAATAGGTACCGCTTTATAGCGGGAAGGTAAACGGCGTTTCCGTATGCGGCACGGGTGCTGGCTCACCAGTGCAGCTTCGTCACACTGGCCACGTGACCCGGAAGTGTCCTCGGACGGTGCCGGCTCCCGGCCTCTTGAGTGAGATGAGCGCACAACCCTAGAGTCAGTCACGACTGGCCCGTATGGGCAGGGGTACCTTTACCTTTATGCACGCTTTATCCTCGTATGTGTGTTTTTGCACCCATTGCTTGGCTGGAGACCAGCAAGGCCAAATTCAGAGAAGTACAAATTTCAGGTGTATCGGGAAGTGCAAATGGCAAGCTCACATTTCAGTGCAAGCCGAAACAAATTTCTTCCCCATTTCTGCTTTCAGGGGAGGGCATGGGGCAGCTGACACCATCCAGGTACCCCCGAGTGGTTTTGTATAACAACTCATATCAGCCCCAGCCTGTTGTTTTGGAACTACAGCTCCTACGGTTCTTGGTCCTCTCTAGCTGTCTCGGACTACAACTCCCATCAACCCCAGTCAGCAAAGCTGGGTTGGCTGATGGAAGTTGTAGTCCAAACCAGTGAACTCAAACCTTGGATAGCTCAATGTGAGACTCTTAATCTCAAAGTCATGGGCTGGAGCCCCACATTAGGCAAATGATTTCTGCAAGGCAGGGGATTGGAACAGATGATCCTTGTGGTCTATTCCAACCCTATAATTCTATGATTTTATTATTCAAGTTTGTGAAAGTTATCATACAGGATAATTGCATTAATATCTGCACAGGTTGCAGAGAAGTTTGAGAAGGCCACAGAGAGCAGCTTTGTGGACTGCGCCCAGCAACAGTGCCATAAAATGACTGCTTAGTTTCAAAATTTCCCACTGTCTCCAAAGCTTCGAGGCTACATAATCCCAGATCAATGTTGGCAATTGATAGCGGATTCCTAAATTCCTGTCAAACTAGACACATCATCCATAAATCCTTATTCAGCACTTGTCCGCATTAAAATTACCCCGATCAAATAAAATTAATTGATTTTCCAATGGATCTAGTTAAATCAGGGCAAACTGATGGCACCTCTTAATTTAACCAAGTCTCAGATCAATGAGCTCCCCCCCCCTTTTTCTTTTTTTTTTTTTTTTTTGCTCCTGTGCCTTTTTTGCATGCCAATTATAGAACAAGTTAAAGGCACATTTGAGGAGCTGTCTCTATTAGGAGAGGGGAGAAAGTTTGCATGTTACGAATGCCAAGTCCAAATGAAAGGCAAGCTTGCTGATAGGGAGGTTTTTATTCGAAACTTTTCCGTGATAAAGATTAAGGTGCTGGCAGCAGTTTCTGAGACAGAGGACATTCCCAGCCCTTCTTTCAGATGCCAGGAAATGAACCTGGGACATTCTGCATTTTTTTCAAAGTTGTTGGAATAATAATAATAATAATAATAATAATAATAATAATAATAATAATAATAATTTATTGTTTATTGTTTATGCCTTGCCCATCTGGCTGGGCTTCCCCAGCCACTCTGGGCAGCTTACAGCACATAAAAAAAAATGTAAAAACATTAGCTGTTAAAAAAATCCCAATACAGGGCAGCCTTCAGATGTCTTCTAAAAGTCAGATAGTTGTTTATTTCCTGGACATCTGATGGGAGGGCGTTCCACAGGGCAGGCGCCACTACCAAGAAGGCCCTCTGCCTGGTGCCCTGGTTCACTTCTTGCAGTGAGGGAACCTCCAGAAGGCCCTCGGAGCTGGATCTCAGTGTATGGGTTGAACGATGGGGGTGGAGATGCTCCTTCAGGTATACTGGGCCGAGGCTGCTTAGGGCTGTAAAGGTCAGCACCAACACTTTGAATTGTGCTCGGAAACGTGCTGGGAGCCAATGTAGGTCTTTCAGGACCGGTGTTATGGGGTCTCGGAGGCCACTCTCAATCACCAGTCTAGCTGCCGCATTCTGGAAGTGTTGTAGTTTCTGGGTCACCTTCAAAAGTAGCCACACATAGAGCGCATTGCAGTAGTCCAAGCAAGAGATAACCAGAGCACGCACCACTCTGGCAAGACAGTCTGCGGGCAGGTAGGTTCTCAGCCTGCATACCAGATGGAGCTGGTGGACAGCTGCCCTGGCATCCATCTGTCTCAGGAGATAACAGAGCGCACCTCTGGAGATGAAGTCAAACCACTGGAGAATCACAACGCCTGCTGTGGCTGTAGAAACCAGTAACTCCCTGGGGCTCAAGCCTAGGCAGCACGTATGGAGGTCCTGGACTGCCCAGACGACAAGGCTCACTGATGTGGTCCAAAGGAAAGAAGAGCAATACATTTGGCACTAACTTAACTGCAGGAGTTGTCGGAAGGAAGCGTGCCCACCTGATGCTCCCACCACCTTGCAGACACCTCACCAAGGTTCCTGCCCTTCTCCATCTCAGCAACCAGCATTAGGAAGCCAGGTGAGCAATGGCTGCTACGAACTATGTAGCACTGTAGAAAGTAAATGGGAGCAGGCCTTATAGATCTGTCCTTTGCCAACCAGGATGCAAGTTGACCTGAAGCACGATCATTGCCATTAGCCTCTCTTTGGAAGTCTTGTGTTTTCTGAACACGGACATAAGCATCCCCCAAGGAGCTTCCAATGTCCTCCTTCCAAGTCTAGCAATACCAGTCCAACAGAAGCTCAGAAAGTGCCTGTACTTTCATATAATTGCACTCCTCGGTGGTTGTTTTTTAAAAAATAACACTTCCAGGCATATCCACAAATTTCACAACTTTGTCCCTGAATGTCCCTTATTTTCTCACACTCAAATCTTTGGAGAGGGTGGGGGACGGGGGGAGAAATCAGAGTGATAAAACTAACAACCAGGTCTAGTTGTGCATCTTAGAGATAAGTAAAGGTAAAGGGACCCCTGACGGTTAGGTCCAGTCGCGGACAACTCTGGGGTTGTGGTGCTCATCCTGCTTTATTGGCCGAGGGAGCCAGCGTACAGCTTCCAGGTCATGTGGCCAGCATGACTAAGCCGATTCTGGTGAACCAGAGCAGCACACGGAAACACTGTTTACCTTCCCACCAGAGCAGTACCTATTTATCTACTTGCACTTCGTGCTTTCGAACTGCTAGGTTGGCAGGAGCAGGGACAGAGCAATGGGAGCTCACCCCCTTGCGGGGATTCAAACCGCCGACCTTCTGATCGGCAAGCCCTAGGCTCTGTGGTTTAGACCACAGCGCCACCCATGTCGCCTTCAAATCTGTTTCATCACAGTTAGTCCCATGGTATGCTGAGGTGCAAAACAGGCTGGGCCTTCTGACCGGCAAGCCCTAGGCTCTATATTTTAATCCACAGCGCCACCCGCGTCCCATTGGAGATAAGTAGCCACTCCAAATAAGAATGTGACCCCTTCCACTTGCCTTAGCAGATGTATCTATTAAGTTCAGCATTGCATAGCTGGAGATGTGTAGCTTCCTTGCTGGACAAGGTAATATGATTTTTTTGTGACAAAGTAATACTAATAAATAAATAAGAATAAAAATGTGCACCCCACCACCAAGACCATTCCATTGTAACTATCCAACCTCCCCAAAACTTCAACACCTCTTGCGATGGTTTGACCCCTTTCCGTTTTAACAGTACAAATTCTACAAACACCCTCCGTATCTCCTCAAAACCATTTCTCCTGCATATTCCCCGTCTTACCTTAATGTCACATGTTAATTTATCATTAATAGCTATATCCCACACCTCTTTATATTCTTCCATTTTATATTCTGCTTGCCCCTTCCGCTTCCTGGCTATAATAATTCGTGCAGCTGTCAATAAATTTGTGAGCAAGTCCTTCATAGCCTGCAAACCTTCCACCCCACCCTAAATTGATAATAATGCTACCTCTGGACTTTCGGTCAGCTTTTACCCAGTGATTTCTGTTATCTCCTTAAACACCCTTTGCCAGAAAAATTGTACATATTTACACCTCCACCACATGTGAAGGTAATTCCCTGTTTCCTGCACTTTTTCTTAAGGAAAGAAGAATCACAAGAGTTTGGTTGTTTGGAATTTGGTTGTTTGTCTCTCCTTCAGCCCCATCTCCAGCTTAAATTAGGTCCAGGAAGTTAGCCTGGAACTCCAATTTGAACAGATTGAAAATACTTCTTGATTGATTCATAAACATTCCATTTAAGAGACAAGGGAGAGTTTCGTCCTTATGCTACCACGTCCTTGCTCCCAAATCAGGGTAAATGATAGCCTGGCAAGGCAATGTACTTTCCAAAGACATAAGCAGATCATCAAGCAGCTGAGTCTCGTAATTAGAAACCTGAAACCAGGGGAAAAAATTATTTTCAAATGATTACATGTTGCTCATGCAAAAACTGCAGACACGCACAATCCTAGCAGAGATTTCATTAGAAAATTAAATTAGTTCCTCACATATGTCACACATGCAGGAGAGTTACATTCTTTCATGTATAATTACACTGACTCTATCAGGTATTGTGCTCGCGGTGTTGAAGACTTTGACACCGATTGGCTGAGCGGGTGTGATGGCATAGAATCCTCTCCGCACACATTCCAGCAATTCAGGGAACAGGCTTTCTGGGTGCATGATGATCAGTTTCTTTGAAGGAAAGAAATGTTGTCAGTTTGGCTGGGATTAAAGCTTTATGGAGGAGGCTGAGAACCAAGAGGTCGAGGCAGGTAGCTCCGAGGGAAGGGGACTGAATGAAAGGTTCAATGAATCGACAGTCAGGAGCCAAGTAATAGAGAAGAGGAGAAAATGCTGAAGTTCAGGAGTGGCTATGTGCTGGGAAGAACAAGGACGGGAGCTCCAGGCAGGATGGCTAAAGGCAATGGGGCGACGTCTCATTACCATGGGAAAGTTAAGCACTGAAATCGTAGGACTGGGAGCCAAAATTGCACATGCAACAAGAGGTGTCGTCTCAGGACCAGCCAAATGCCCAGAGCAAGGTGGTGTCTCCCCAATTCCACTACTCCATGCAGGCTCCGGGGCCTCTTCAAACCAGTAGCTCAGCTTGTTGCGAAGTCAACATGCGTCCATTTCCGGGGGTGACAATTCTTCCTCTTCTACCATCCCTGCATAACTCAGTAGAGAGAAGGATGGAGACAAAACTAGAATTAGTCATTGGTTTTAGTGCCACCTATTGTGTGCCAAGGCCCCCGTGGTGAACAATAAACACACAGACACAAGTATTTTGGTTTATGGGTTCAAATAGGTCATAGCTTTATTGGTTACAGATGTGAGTGGTTTGACTTAGGCTTTGGGGTGAAGCCAGGTTAGATCTTGGCTCCTGCCTGTCTGCAGGGAGTCCATCTAAGGGTAAACTAGGGGGAGCCCTATGGCTTACATCAAATGGGCCCCCCAGGGGGTCCCTGTAGGGGTTGTGACATGGCCCTAGCCCACATCCGGGCATCGGACAGAATCCATACCCCCGGATCCCTTTAACACAGCAGTTCTCAACCTGTGGGTCCCAGATGTTGTTGGACTACAACTCCCATCATCCCTGAGCTCTGGGCTTGCTAGCTAGGGGTGATGGGAGTTGTAGTTCAACAACATCTGGGGACCCACAGGCTGAGAAAGGCTGCTTTAACAGGACACCCTTACTCAGGAGGGGCAGGCAAAGGCTACAACCTCCCCTCCATCCAAGCAAAGGCTTACCCAATGCCTAACCTCACACAAGGTTGTGACGATTGCTACCGGTAGGCGAAAAACAAATGGCCGGTGCCAATTTGCCAAGTGGGAAAATTCCTCCCCAGCCCCAACCATATGGTGGCTGGCAAGGGTTCATAGCAAGATCGTATCAGAGCAACACAGGTGGCGCTGTGGGTTTAAACCACAGAGCCTAGGACTTGCCGATCAGAAGGTCGGCGGTTCGAATCCCCGCGATGGGGTGAGCTCCCATTGCTCGGTCTCTTCCCTCTCAAGATACTCAAGGAGCTTTAAAGGTAAAGGTAAAGGGACCCCTGACCGTTAGGTCCAGTCATGGACTATGGGGTTGCAGCGCTCATCTCACTTTATTGGCCGAGGGAGCCGGCGTAAAGCTTCCGGGTCATGTGGCCAGCATGACTAAGCCGCTTCTGGTGAACCAGAGCAGTGCACGCAAACGCCGTTTACCTTCCCGCCGGAGCGGTACCTATTTATCTACTTGCACTTTGACGTGCTTTCGAACTGCTAGGTGGGCAGGAGCAGGGACCAAGCAACGGGCGCTCACCCCATCGCGGGGATTCAAACTGCCGACCTTCTGATCGGCAAGTCCTAGGCTCTGCGGTTTAACCCACAGCGCCACCCCTGTCCCATGGATCCTGCCTTACCGTGAGTCAAACCATTGGTCCATCT
This sequence comes from Podarcis siculus, assembly GCA_034642415.1. Taxonomy (NCBI): domain Eukaryota; kingdom Metazoa; phylum Chordata; class Lepidosauria; order Squamata; family Lacertidae; genus Podarcis; species Podarcis siculus. Next base: position 187,138 of record JAXCMG010000071.1, on the reverse strand, counting down.
TGCTCAATTCTGTCTACATTCAGCGGCAAAGGCTCCCCAGCGATTCAGTCTAGAGTCATTCCCAGTCCCACCTAGAGATGCCAAACATTGAACCTGTGATTGTCTGCATGCAACACATTTGACTACCAACGAACTACAGCTCTTTCCTCCACCACAGCGCCCAGTCCTACAACTCCAGAAGGTACCCCCTGCTATTTAAAATCAAGAAGAAAGCCTTGTTTGTGTCCCAGTAGCTCTGTAGGAATTTTCTCACATGGGAGCTCTCTGCGGAGTGTCATATTACTGCCCTGTTCAGATGACTGGCAGGTTGACAGCACACCAATTCTTGGCATAGTTGCCAACACATGTGACCAAATACACATGCACCAATTTTATTTTATGAAAGGAAAAGGCACACTCAGTTCCTCCCAATTCCTCTGGAATTTGGTAAGCAGAGAAAATATACTCCCCTGAAATTTAAATCAATACTTCTTAATTATTGAAGAGGGGTGTTTTCCCCCCAGGAGTAATTGAGTTAGGAAAATTACCCGGACTGCTTCCCCCCCTTGAGTTCTCTCTTTCCTGCCTCCCGATACAGAATCGCCCTGGCCCATTGTGTGATCTTTGCAAATTTGATGATGCATATTGTCTAGACACAGTCCAACGCCACACTGCTGCTGCTATCTTTATATCCTCCCGAATCATTTATATTCCAAAGACACTGTTAGGCAGACCTCGCTGAAGGCAGAAGCATCTTCAAACAAGAAATTAAGTCTAATGTGTCAAGAAAACCACCCACAAATCCTTGCTTTTCTCTTTAGCAATTGTAAAAGCTGATATAGGCTGCTCAAGGGGGGGGCTATTCGCCCCCCTTTTCTGTTTTGGCATCCTCCCTAGAGCTGACACCTTCAATAGATCACCAGAGAGAAATAAATATTTTGGAGCACCATCGTCAGGCAGTATTGATTTCAAAGGGCTGTTTCTCATAGGCTCACACTCTGCAACAGGTGGAATGCGAGCAAATAAATGACCTTCTTGGGAGATCATAATTGTTATGATTGGATTGCAGAGCAGGAAAGCCAGGTGTTTTCCACTCACAATATCCCGTACTGCAGGGGGGGGGGGGACACCCCAATAAACAATTTCCTATTCCTGCTTTGTTTTCTGGCAAAATAAGGGAAGGAAGGACACAACAATAGGCTATAGTCTGATATTAACAGGAAGCGAGAAAAGCAAATTTCTCCCTTTCTGGTTTGCCTTCTCCTACATCCCTCTTGGAGAAGTTCTAACATTAATTTTGAAATTGGAGAACAAGAAGCTTTGCTGTTGCTTTTCCCAACTTTTTTTCCCCCTTCTGCTTCCTCTGGGCCACATGCCTTTGTGAAGTGCTTAGAAATCATCTTGGTAAGTTTGTCTGCTTGTTTGCTAGTATCTACCACACACAAACACCGAAAAAAGGGAGAGGTTTCTGCAGCAAATTGCCCTACGCTGCTTTAAAGAGGAGAAGTTGCATGACCTAACAATTTGGCTTTAGAACAAAAACAAATTACCTGTTTAGACACCTGGTTTCCTCCTCAGTGCTGTGATAGTTCTGAATTAGCTTTGCTGGATCAGGAAAACATTAAGGAATAGAGATTTTTTCATTAAAACAAAACAACAAAACAAAACAAACAACAACAACAACAACAACACAGCATCTTTAATTTCTGGTTAATTTGGCTGACACTCTGGTGAGCAACCAATTTATTGCCTACCTCCCAAAGTGAATAAAATATTTATTTGGAACCATAATCCTTTTTCTAAGAGTGCTGTGGCTTTACCTCTTCTGCCAAATCAAAAGCATGCATCTTTATCATTACCTGATAAGGAAAGCCTTTTTAAAAAAACAAATCACTGCTGCATTAATTCTAGTCTAGCTCAACTTTTGGGTTTTCCTTTTAAAAAAAAGGTGTCTTGGTTTTTACTTTTTCAAATACGGCAACCCTAGTAGTGTGGAATTCAAAGAGACTGCTCCGATTGAAATTTCTGACTCCCAATAGTGTAAAAAAATCAGCTCCACCTCTTTGTGGGGGGCGTGTTGCGGGCGAGCCACCAAGCCTCCCCCTCAGTGTGGGGGTGGGGGTGGGACTGTGTCCCGCCTTATGCTGGGGAGGCCCGGCCATGCCAGTTAGCCAAGCAGCCAATCAGGCGGCTTGAGGGGGCGTGGCCAAGGCAATTTAAACAATGGTGCAATGCTGAATCACCCCTTTTCAGCCTCCTGTCCTCCCACCCTTTTTCCAGGTTGTGTCATGTTATGGACTTCAGCTGGTTGCCATTGAGGGGCCTGGCAGGACTTTTTCCACTTGGCGAAGTGGCACTGGTCACTTGGTTTTTGCCTACTTCGTAGCAATTGTCACAACTTTGTAAGGTTTGGCGGTTAGGCACTGGAATAGCGATGTGGGGTGCAGGGGAGGTACGGCCATCACCTGCCCCTCCACACTTAAGGTTATTGCATTAAAGGAATCTGGGGGTGTGGATCTTGTTTGAAGCCCAGGAACGGGCTAGGGACATGCCACGACCCCAGCAGGAACCCAGGGGTTGCTTGAGTCGATCCACATCGGTGGAGCTCCCCCTACTGGTGGTATAGCCTTATAAGACTCCCTGCAAGGCGGGCACGAGTCAGATATAGTCTGTTGATGCCAATGCCTAAGCCAGTACAGTGGTATCATGGGTTACAGACGCTTCAGGTTACAGACTCTGCTAACCCAGAAATAGTACCTCGGGTTAAGAACTTTGCTTCAGGAAGAGAACAGAAATTGAGTGATGGTGGCGTGGCTGCAGCGGGAGGCCCCATTAGCTAAAGTGGTGCTTTAGGTTAAGAACAGTTTTAGGTTAAGAATGGACCTCCAGAACGAATTAAGTTCTTAACCTGAGGTATCACTGTAGTCTGTTGGTGCCAGTGCCTAAGCCAATACTGCTCACATTCTGTAAACAATCAAGTTGTGGCCGAAATTTTGCCTATTAACATAAAATTCTGTGTCCCTTTGTCTTTATTCTCATGGGGGTGGCTTGGGGCTTCAACACGCAACAGAAGCAATTAAATGACTTCCCTTTTATTCCAAATTTGCGCCGTTGAAATGGCAAACACTTTGGCAAACCTGGAGTGGATTTTAGCGTAGAAGGACTCTGAACTTGGTTTCAGCCCTGGTTAAGGTAAATTCGGTGAGGCTAGAATTTCTAATCCCAGGTAAAAACTACGGCACGTTTGAAGCAAACAAATTTATAATGGCAGAGGTTTTCACAGAGTGAAGCCCACTTGTTTGTGAGATCTTAGTCTGCAGGTATGTAAAGGAGAAAAATCATGAGGTGGGAGTTGAAGGGCAATGATATTCAAAATAATACCGCTGGCAATATGAGCTTCAACGTATGTTTAATAGGCAGCTGCTTTACAGAAGCCATTTGGTAATAATTGGTGAGGTCAAGGTGGAAAGTGTGGTTATCTGTTGATAAGATTGGGATAAGCAAGTCTTTTGCATCTGTGAATTGTGACATGGAATTTATTGCATAAAATTTGTCCCTTAAGCTCAAAATCAGGGAGGGGGTAGCAGTGATGAAGGCTTTTGCTCAACAGCAAAATTTATATGGGGTTCTTGACTGATTTTGAACAGAATGTCAGTAAGCACAAAGCGTTATAAGAGTCCGTTCTCTGAAATGCATGCAAGCCCGATAAAAAGAGAGGTAAGAAATATGAAATATGAAAGTCTGGGAATTAGTCATGTGCATAGGAAGGGATGGATATAATTATCAGTTTTAATGTCTCGCTGAAAGAAAACACCTGCCTTTTTTTGTTTTATTTGTACGACACACCTGCCAGTTGAAATAAAATAGATGACATCTGAACTCCACACGGCTGGAGATTTCTGAGCAGCAACTTGTTTCATGTAGTGGAGTGAAAATGTATTGGGAGTGTATTTTAGGAATTATCAGAGAAGTAGTTTGGAACGAGACCACGTCAAGTCTGCCGGTAATTCTGTTGGGTAATATATAAAGCATGCTATAAAGGAAATAACATGTATTAATTGGCATCTTGTTATTGACAGCTAGATTATTATTGGCAAAATATTGGGAGAACAGCTTGCTTCCTAGTTCGGGCGAGTGGATGATAAAAATGTGGCAGATGGTCTCAAGGAATAAGTTAACTTGTTTTTAGACAACTGTGGGATAAGGAAAATGCACCCATTTTTTATTTTTATTTTTTGGTTGCTTTGTCTCCTTATATCAATTGCTGGAAGGTTCCAAAAGAAATATCCAGTCTGGACACTGGGATATCATCAGGCAAAGGTTGGAAAAGGCCAAAGACCAGGGGTGAAACACCTGCTCAGTGGCGTAGCGGGGAGGTACAGGGTGCAAAATTTCAACACCTGGTGCTGCCTCAGTACAGCTGCACAATTGGATCACTGGGTGTCAGAGGCTGGGCTGAGCAGGAATGGTGGGGGCCCCCCTTCCCTTCTCTTGAACCTTCCCAAGGACAGTAGGACAGTGTAGATTTACTTTCAACATAATATATAATCTGAAGCGGGACGCGGGTGGCGCTGTGGGTTAAACCACAGAGCCTAGGGCTTGCCGATCAGAAGGTCGGCGGTTCGAATCCCCGTGACGGGGTGAGCTCCCGTTGCTCGGTCCCTGCTCCTGCCAACCTAGCAGTTCGAAAGCATGTCAAAGTGCAAGTAGATAAATAGGTACCACTCTGGTGGGAAGGTAAACGGCGTTTCTGTGCGCTGCTCTGGTTCGCCAGAAGCGGCTTAGTCATGCTGGCCACATGACCCGGAAGCTGTACGCCGGCTCCCTCGGCCAATAAAGCGAGATGAGCGCCGCAACCCCAGAGTCGGTCACAACTGGACCTAATGGTCAGGGGTCCCTTTACCTTTATACAATCTGAGGATTGGGAAAAACTGTGGAAAACAGACTTAAAATTTACAGATTGTGCTCTTTTGAAAGAAAATTATATGAAAATGATGCATAGATGGTACATAACACCAGTACAGATAGCAAAAATGTATAAAACCGAGTCAAACATATGTTGGAAATGTAAAGAAAAGGAAGGGACTTTTTATCATATGTGGTAGGAATGTAGAGAAATTTTAAAAAATTGGGAAATGCTATATAATGAATTGAAGAAAATGTTTAAAATGACATTTGTTTAAAAAAACCCAGAAGCATTTCTGTTAGGGATTGTAGGACAAGATCTGCCAAGGAAAATAAAGAATTTATTTATGTATGCAACAATAGCGGCAAGAGTCTTGATAGCACAAGGATGGAAGAATGAGGAAACCCCACCAAAAGAACAGTGGCAAGAGAAATTGATGAACTATGCAGAGCTGGCTAAACTTAACATATAAACTGTGAGATAAGGACAACTGTGACTTCAAAGAAGAATGGGAACTTTTTACAACTTACTTAAAAAGACAACAAAATGAACTGGACTCCTTGGCAGGTTTTGAATAAACATACACAAATTTATTGATCATTGACATAGCAGACAGATAATATACGGATTTATACAATTTCACAGTATGCAGAGAATAATATGTGTTGAAAAATCAGAGAGAGGAGCTGAGGGAAGTCTTGAGGGGGAGGGAAGGAGGGTTTGATGGGGAGGTGGAGGGGAAGGGGGAAAATAATGAATATGAGATGTTTTGATATTTTGATATGTTGAAATTGTTAATATTTTTTTTAAAAGGGAAATATTAGAAGAGGAACAGTGGGAAGAAGAAGTAGCACCAGGAGAGAGATAGCTGACAGATTCAGTGTCCTTGGAAAGCATTCCTGACCTCCCCTCTCCCAGGAAGAAGAAGAAGAAGAAGAAGAAGAAGAAGAAGAAGAAGAAGAAGAAGAAGAAAAGAAGAGGAGGAGGAGGAGTTCGGATTTGATATCCCACTTTATCACTGCCCGAAGGAGTCTCAAAGTGGCTAACAATCTCCTCCCCCTTCCTCCCTGCCAACTTTCCCTTCCCAGTCTTCCTCATGACAAGTGGTACCTCGGGTTACAGATGCTTCAGGTTGCATTTTTTCAGGTTACGAATCGCCGAAACCCCGAAGTACCGGAACAGGTTACTTCCGGGTTTCGGCAGTCGATCATGTGCAGAAGCGCTAAATTGCACTTAGTGCATGCGCAGAAGCGCCAAATCGCAGCCCACGCGTGCGAAGATGCGCAGACGCGGGGTGCAAACACGGAGGGTTGCGAACGTGCATCCAGCACGGATCACGTTCGCAACCCGAGCGTCCACTGTAGTAACATACCAGTCAGGAAGCTACAGTGGTACCTCGGGTTAAGTACTTAATTACCGGTAGTTCCAGAGGTCCGTTGTTAACCTGAAACTGTTCTTAACCTGAGGTACCACTTTAGTTAATGGGGCCTCCTGCTGCCACCGCGCCGATTTCTGTTCTCATCCTGAAGCAAAGTTCTTAACCCGAGGTACTATTTCTGGGTTAGCAGAGTCTGTAACCTGAAGCGTGTGTAACCTGAAGCGTATGTAACCTGAGGTACCACTGTATTGTGGTTCTCTCCCAGCCCACCCCAGGGCAAGCCACTTCTGCTCTCAACATGTTATTCTGACCTAAATCACGTTTTTTAAGAGCAAAAATATATTGAACATGTTCAAGTTTTGTCTTGTTTATTTATTTCACCTATCCAAGTCCGCAAAATGTGAGCGGTTCCATTATCTCTCCACATTAGCCACTGTTTGCTTCCCCCCGTGCTCACTAATGTTCTGCTTTTCCTATACTGACTTGTGGGGAAACAAGGACAGCATCATAGGCCTGCAGTATATAGAGCAATAACAAACCTAATTGCTTCTAGTCTACCTGAGCAGGATCAATAGATCTAAATGCAGTCCATCGTAAATAAGAGGCTCTACACTTCTGGATAGTACTGTCCTTTTTCCTAGAGAGGCTGCAGCTCATGTTTGTAAGCTAATAGATGCAATAATATTCACATTTCTGGCTATTTTATTGCTTAATAAGCATGTGACCTGGCGTGTAGCACTCTTTGTAACTGCCGCTAGGAAAATTAGAGTAAATTATATAGCAAAGATAGCCACCAACTGTAAAGGAGATGAATTTATTTGACCCTATCTACACTAAGCTACAGGGTGGTGCTGTGGGTTAAACCACAGAGCCTAGGACTTGCCGATCAGAAGGTCGGCAGTTCGAATCCCTGCGACAGGGTGAGCTCCCATTGTTCGGTCCCTGCTCCTGCCAACCTAGCGAGATGAGCGCCGCAACCCCAGAGTTGGTCATGACTGGACCTAATGGTCAGGAGTCCCTTTACCTTTACCTTTTTACACTAAGCTGTATTCTATCTTTATCACCAAACTCTGAATATAATTGCACATTGTATGAATTAACATTATTTTTTTATATATTAGTGGCCATGTGGTGATTTTAACCTATAAATTTTATTGTTTAATGTCTTAACCTGTATATCAAGGTACTTTTATAGCTCTGTTTAGAGTAGGTAATGTCTTGATAATATAAATGTTTTTTGTATTAATCCAGTATATTTTCTTTTAATTGTTGAATGATTCTGTGTACATTGAGGCAGCCTTTGCCTATGTGCAATAGTGAAAGCCATACAGGAGTTAACTCGCAGGGCAGCTGTCTACCAGCTCCATCTGGTCCACAGGCTGAGGCCCTATCTGCCCGCAGACTGTCTCGCCAGAGTGGCGCATGCTCTAGTTATCTCCCGCTTGGACTACTGCAATGCACTCTAAGTGGGGCTACCTTTGAAGGTGACCTGGAAACTACAACTAATCCAGAATGCGGCAGCCAGACTGTTAACTGGGAGTGGGCACCGAGACCATATAACACCCATCCTGAAAGACCTACATTGGCTCCCAGTATGTTTCCGAGCACAATTCAAAGTGTTGGCACCGACCTTTAAAGCCCTAAACAGCCTCGGTCCTGTATACCTGAAGGAGCGTCTCCACCTCCATCATCCAGCCCGGACCCTGAGGTCCAGCACCGAGGGCCTTCTGGCGGTTCCCTCACAGCAAGAAGTGAGGTTACAGGGAACCAGGCAGAGGGTCTTCTCGGTAGTGGCGCCCGCCCTGTGGAACGCCCTCCCATCAGATGTCCAGGAAACAAACAACTATCTGACTTTTAGAAGACATCTGAAGGCAGCCCTGTTTGGGGAAGTTTGTAATTTTTGATGTTTTATTGTGTTTTTTGTGTTCTGTTGGGAGCAGCCCAGAGTGGCAGGGAAAAGCATACTTTTTTACTTTTTTTTTTTTTTTTTGAGTCAGTGGGCCAGTTTTGCACATCGCCACTTGGGTTGGAGGGGCAATAACAGGGACCATTCAGTGTGTAACATAAAAGTTAATTCCGTTGCCAGGAAATTTATTTGCATTTTCAGATTTACGAGCAATCATCAAAAAAAAAAAAAAAAAAAAAACAATTTCCGTAAGTTCCCTTGGATTTCCCCCCTCTCCTTATGTTAACTTTTTCTCCTGCATCTTCTATGTTGTATTATTTCTTCAATAAAACCACAGTCATTCCAATCCTACTAATAATGTTAATTTTTTACAATGATTTTTTAAATAAATTATATATTTTGCCCCATTCCTTATTAAAATTTTGGTCTTCCTGATTGCTAATTCTTCCAGTTAGTTTTGCCATTTCTGCATAGTCCATCAGTTTAATCTGCCATTCTCTTCTGATAGAGAGACTGTGCCTTCTTTCCATCTCTGGGCTAATAGTGTCTGGGCAGCTGTAGTCACATACATGAAAAGTCTCTTCTGGTCAATTGGAATTTTGGCACCTTAAAAAAGCTTCTGTTTCGGTGTGTGTGTCTTTTTTAGAAAAAGCTGTTTTAAACATTTTTTTTTCAATTCGTTCCATCGCCAGTAAGCCCGCTAACAAAGGCTGAATCTACACAGATATTTTAAAAAACCTCTGTGAAAATGCTTTGTTTAAAAAACGTTTTAAAATATATGTGGAATTTGCCACTAGCTCAAATGAGAGGCACAAATACAAGATGGGTGGCACCTGGCTTGAGAGCAGTACATGTGAAAAGGATCTAGGAGTCTTGGTTGACCACAAACTTGACATGAGCCAACAGTGTGACGCGGCAGCTAAAAAAGCCAATGCAATTCTGGGCTGCATCAATAGGAGTATAGCATCTAGATCAAGGGAAGTAATAGTGCCACTGTATTCTGCTCTGGTCAGACCTCACCTGGAGTACTGTGTCCAGTTCTGGGCACCACAGTTCAAGAAGGACACTGACAAACTGGAACGTGTCCAGAGGAGGGCAACCCAAATGGTCAAAGGCCTGGAAACGATGCCTTATGAGGAACGGCTAAGGGAGCTGGGCATGTTTAGCCTGGAGAAGAGGAGGTTAAGGGGTGATATGATAGCCATGTTCAAATATATAAAAGGATGTCACATAGAGGAGGGAGAAAGGTTGTTTTCTGCTGCTCCAGAGAAGCGGACACGGAGCAATGGATCCAAACTGCAGGAAAGAAGATTCCACCTAAACATTAGGAAGAACTTCCTGACAGTAAGAGCTGTTCGACAGTGGAATTTGCTGCCAAGGAGTGTGGTGGAGTCTCCTTCTTTGGAGGTCTTTAAGCAGAGGCTTGACAACCATATGTCAGGAGTGCTCTGATGGTGTTTCCTGCTTGGCAGGGGGTTGGACTCGATGGCCCTTGTGGTCTCTTCCAGCTCTATGATTCTATGATTCTATGATCAGTGCCATCCAGTGTCACCTTTGTGTAATGCACTTAAAACACATGGTAGTATAGGTGTTGCTTCCAGGCAGAGAAACAAGATCTTTGCTGAAGCAGCATATGTTCTGAGGGGTTTTCTCTCCTCTGTATTCTTGGATGTATGTCTCCCTGCTATGTACAAGTTCTGAACTAAGAAAGGCAAAACCTCTCTGTTCCTTTCTCCTCAAATTCTGCATTGTTCAGGTTTGCTCAGTAAAATGTTATCACTTAGGTCCAGTGTAGCTGTGAGGGGAATTCAGGTTTCCTAACAACTCCCAGGATTCCTTGGGATGAAGCCATGTCTGTTTAAACCGGTATGAAACTGTTTCCAACATATAATGCAGATGAAGCCTCAGATTTAAGTCCCATGGAGTTCAAGGGAATTTACTCCCAATTACATGGACATGGGATTTTTAAGTCTTAAAAGTTAAATAATGTGATTAAAATCTGCACATCAGAAATGTTGCCTCTGAAGTACCCGAAGTTAAAGTCTTAGGGTTTTCTTTGTGGGGAGGGGACAAAGAGGAACAAAGAAAATAGGGACAGTTCTTATGCTAAAAATTCTGTCGTTATTGTTGATGTTGCTGTTATTTCTAAATCTACTTCATCTAGAAAGAATTAGTTGATCCACTCTCTTTTAAGGTTTTTGTATCACACGGAGCTCTTTGCTAGCCGTTTGCTAGCAGTTTTCATGAGAGACTGAAGCACATACTGGAAAAATGTATGTTTGTGTAATAAAAACAGATTAAATATATATATATATATTTGCCATTTGGAAAGTAACATGGAAATGAATGGGGAAGTGGAAATTGAAGAAATGATCAATGAGAAGGGTTTGTACAATGATGTTTCCCTGTTTGCGAAATGTCCTTCTTGATGAGATGCATCTCTCTCCTTTATTGTTGATTTCCAGGAGGAACTTAAAAACATCCCTGTTTACCCAGGCATTTGCGTGGACAGGCGGAGTCCCCAGATCACGAGTGGTCCCCCCCGTCATGTGGAATAACGACTCTAGACAACGTGCTATGGGATTAAATTGGCCACAACTTTATTAAATTTCAAATGTGGGTAGACCTTGGCTCAGGCATTGGGCGTTCTCCCTCCCCAGTCCCCAGCCGGGGACCTAGGGAGCTTCAGGGTTATCCAGTGTGTGTGGGGGGGATGGGCTGGCTCTGGAGAACATATGTTCAAGCAGAGACAGCCGCCCCCGTTACGCCGCCGCCGCAGGGGAGAGCAATGACGACCTTTCGGTGTACGGTCAATGCCTCCCTTCAGAAACCCCCTTTAACGGGGAACCCTGGTATCGCCGCCGCAAAGAGGAAGATGGACTAAAGGATTCCGCCCAAGGCCTGATACCGCCAAAGTTGTGACGTTTTGCTACGGGAAAGGCGAAACCTGCCAATGCAGGGAAATTCCTTTCCGGCCCTTTAACAGCGACCTTATCGTAGCAGCGCCCGCATACCTGTGCAGAAAGGTTAACCTGCAAAACCTATGAAGAAAAGTTAACCTGCAAAAGAAGACATTAACTGAGGGTGGGTAGGGTGGGAGAAGCTCTGGAGCCAAGTGAGGATTACCAGGTAAGATCCTCCCTCTATTGTGTGGGCAGGTAATCCCTCCCCCTACCTGGCCTGGTTTCCCTGGCAACGCTTCCCCCAGGTGGGATTGGACAACTCACTGAAGTAGGCGGGGACCTCCAGGTATCCCACCTGAGGGAAGGCAAAGCCTATGCTGATGGGGCCACTCCAGATCCGGGGCTGCACGCGTCCACGCAAAGGGCGCCCCCCGTTTTAAGCGGGGAGCGGTCATTAGTGGCTAAGAGATAGTGTTCCTGCTTTCAGATGTTTTCAAAATGTTTTTTAAATGCTGGGGGGGGGGTATTATTGATGTGCTTGCCACCCTTGGGCTACTTTGGCAGGAAGAGTGGAATATAAATGGAAAATGGTGGTAATAATAATGTAAACACCCTGCAAACAAATCAGGATGAACACTTGTTGTTGTTGTTGTTGTTTAGTCGTTTAGTCATGTCCGACTCTTCGTGACCCCATGGACCAGAGCACACCAGGCACTCCTGTCTTCCACTGCCTCCCGCAGTTTGGTCAAACTCATGCTGGTAGCTTCGAGAACACTGTCCAACCATCTCGTCTTCTGTCGTCCCCTTCTCCTTGTGCCCTCCATCTTTCCCAACATCAGGGTCTTTTCCAGGGAGCCTTCTCTTCTCATGAGGTGGCCAAAGTATTGGAGCCTCAGCTTCAGGATCTGTCCTTCCAGTGAGCACTCAGGGCTGATTTCCTTCAGAATGGATAGGTTTGATCTTCTTGCAGTCCATGGGACTCTCAAGAGCCTCCTCCAGCACCATTCTTCGGCAATCAGGCTTCTCCAGCATCAATTCTTCGGCAATCAGGCTTCTTTATGGTCCAGCTTGGATGAACACTAATTGTCGTCTAACCCGTCTGCAAGCAAATCAGAATAAATGCTGAATAAAGACCAGATAGAACCTAACCATGTTAGTTTTACGCAAACAAATGTATCCTCAGTTAAGAGGTCATCTCTGCAGGATCAGAAAGTTAAAGTTTCAAACTTGCTTTCATTCCTACTCTTTGCTTTTATTTCTGCAATATTAACTGTTTTGTTGCAAGGTTAACTTATAATTGCGATTTAAGCAGTGCTTATTTTTCTTTAAAAAGACATGTTTAGGGGTACTCTCATTTAGACTCAAGAAAATCACCATTTTATAGTTCAAATCGGGAAGAATAAATACAGTGGTACCTCAGGTTAAGTACTTAATTTGTTCCGGAGGTCCGTACTTAACCTGAAACTGTTCTTAACCTGAAGCATCACTTTAGCTAATGGGGTCTCCTGCTGCCGCTGCGCCGCCGGAGCATGATTTCTGTTCTCATCCTGAAGCAAAGTTCTTAACCTGAAGCACTATTTCTGGGTTAGCGGAGTCTGTAACCTGAAGCGTATGTAACCTTAAGTGTATGTAACCTGAGGTACCACTGTACAGTAAATGGAGAAAAATACAAAGATTCACAAAATGTTTAGGGGTGTGCATATCCCTGCATCCCCCCCCGAAAAAAATTCACTGGATTTAAGTATTTTTTGGGGGTAGGGGGTTGTAAGCTGCTTTATCCTATAAAGGGGAGGGCGTTTTAAATAAGTATATAAGTAAGTCAGTGCTATTTATGTCCAAGTGAATATGCCAAGTGCTTTACACACGTCTCAAAATTCTTGTTTGCTTGCTCCAATTAACACAGAATTAACCTTACAACGGAGCTTTAGAGCAGCCTTCTGTTTTAGTAGCTTCCTTCATCAGCCATCCGAAAGTGCATCTCTACCAATAAAACTGATTCAGGGCTGATGGGTACATTTGCATCCCGGCCAGAACATCAATCAATAGCTTTCATTTTGTTTAAAAGCCAAGGGCCAAATGAGAGTTTGAAAAGTCCTTGTAAAATCTTTGGGTAATTTTGAGATTGAGTCTAATGAAAAATTAATGAATCCATTTCCAGCCCATCTATTTACATGTGACTTCCAACTTCAGTCCTGCCGAGTGGCAGTCAGAGCAAAACGGTCTCTGTCTGCAAGTAGTGCTGACTGGCTAAGAACAGCTGGCGCTGCCATGACCATCTTGGCGGATTTCGTTCCACCATGCTCTGTTGGGCGGGACCAGATGCAAGGCTGTGGCCTCCTCGTTCATCGGTGGTTGTGTTGAGCAGGAGGAAGGAACGTCAAATAATAATACAGTGGTACCTCTGGTTAGGGACGTGGGTGGTGCTGTGGGTTAAACCACAGAGTCTAGGACTTGCCAATCAGAAGGTTGACGGTTTGGATCCCCACTATGGGGTGAGCTCCCATTGCTCGGTCCCTGCTCCTGCCAACCTAGCAGTTCGAAAGCACGTCAAAGTGCAATTAGATAAATAGGTACCGCTCCAGCGGGAAGGTAAACAGTGTTTCCGTGTGCTGCTCTGGTTCGCCAGAAGCGGCTTAGTCATGCTGGCCACATGACCCGGAAGCTGTACGCCGGCTCCCTCGGCCAGTAAATCGAGATGAGTGCCACAACCCCAGAGTCGGTCACGGCTGGACCTGATGGTCAGGGGTCACTTTACCTTTACCTCTGGTTACATACTTAATTCATTCCAGAGGTCCATTCTTAACCTGAAACTGTTCTTAACTGTCGGACCAGGATCAGTGTAATATGCTCAAACCGTCTTGCAACCTGGCTGCTGAATTCTGCACCAGCTAAAGTTTCCGAAACGTCTTCAGAGGCAACCCTACGTATAACACATTGCACTAATCTAACCTTGAGGTTACCAGAGCATAGACAACAGTAGTTAGGCTATCCCTGTCCAGATAGGGGCGTAGCTGGGCCACCAGCTGAAGCTGATGGAAGGCATTCTGGGCCACTGAGGCCACCTGAGCCTTGAGGATCCAGGAGTACTCCCAGGCTATGAACCTGCTCCTTCATTCTGGGAGTCCTTTTCAACTTCTTTTGCAGCTCTGAAACTACACTTTTGAGGTGCATTTACTAGAATTGCAAGTGTGGTCACCCCCTTGACTTATGTGATGATGATATATTGTTGCTGTGGATACTTTTGCCTGGTGCACTCAAAAGCTCATTGTTTCAAACATCTGTAACATGTGCTTTCTTCCTGAATCCACCCCTGCTTCTCATCTTTGTGACCAAGTTCCCATAACTACTTTCCATTTTGCGTTTTCACCTAAAAAATAGGGGGGGGGAGCAACATGCTCTCAGTGGCTCAGCCTTCACATACGTAGCTAGCCAACAATAGTAACCTTTCGCTCATATAGGTTTCTGCATTGAATCGACTGTCTATCATTGGAGATCGAGATTTGTTGCTCTTCAAGGTGATATCGACCTCAAGCATTACCTCAGTCAATATTTATATCTTTGGTCAATCAATCCAGATGATCACCTGAAAGAATCAGATATCCTATTACTATTTATTTGGGGGTGGGGGAATCTATATAATAACTACGCAAGTATTGTCAGGCTAAACTAATGCTCTTTTATCACGGAAGAGGCCAATAAATGCTACCACATCTCATAAATATTGTCTGCGTCATTATTTTCCATTCAACGGGATGAGGATCAGCCCAAGCGTTGTCAAACAAAGACCATATATTAGTCTCAAATGTCTGACATTCAAAAGACTTGGGCTCACCGGAACATTTCATTGTGATCAAAGCAGGAAAAATCACATCTGTCGCTATTAGCCTGGGTAGCTGGACAAAGAGGGAGGGTGACTCAAATGTGCTGGATCCTGCAGCAGGTGACTCATTGCTAACGTCACACCAGCTCAAAGCCTTTCTGAGAGTTAGTCAACACCATTTTCAGAATACAAGTCCAACATAGCTCTTGAATTGTTTAGGGAAGCTTTTAATGTTTGATAGATTACTGTATTTTAATATTTTGTTGGAAGCCACCCAGAGTGGCTGGGGAAGTCCAGCCAGATGGGCGGGGTATAAAATTATTATATTATTATTATTGAATAATAATGGGACTACCAGGAAGGAATCCTTTGGTCTGGGGAGACAGCTGTTGCCAAGGCAATAGTGTGTATGTTTGACCGGAAAAAGGTGTTGCTGGTTTGTTTTTTAAGCAAGGTATTCTGGGAAGAAGAAGGGAGAGAAAAGACTGGGGTCAATCTTGGGCAGGCTGGCTGAAGGCAGGCTGGGAGAGATGCCTTGGACTCCATGGCTGCGATGCTGTGGGAGACAAGCTCCTCTTGAAACGACCTTGCTGTAAAACCTGGACTCCCTCCATGCAGACTGAAGGTGTAAATAGGTGAGTAAACTGTATTTCTTAAAGGTACGAAAGTGTCTGCCATGTCTCAATTCTCCAAAGGAATGTGGGCCTGGAACCCCGTGGAACCTTGCTAACACTTGGCAGAGAGTATGGGTGGTACCCAACTTTTGTAACAACTAGGAGGCAAGATTTTGTGGTTTTATTTAGTTGTGCTCTCTGAACATCCAATGTTTACTCAGCGTGTTTACTCAGAGGTCCAATGAGTTGAAAATACTCACAAGTAAGTATATGTAGGGTTGCATCCCCAATTTGCAAAATTGGCCATAACCAATTGGGTTGAACTAGTTCAATACGGTGAAATCTAGTACATTTGCATAGAAATCCATCATTGAATGGAGTTATGCCATTTTGGGTTTCTCTTCATGCTGTCCCATTGCTTAGTGTGCTAAAATTAGCAAGTTTTATGAGCTACACTGCCACAAAAATAGATTCGGCTCCAAGTGCCTGAAATATGTCTATTGGGTTCCCATGTCCTGCAAGGCAAACAAAACAGGGAATATTTCCAGAAAAGTGGCTGAAAGTTTTGTTTAAGGGTGTAAGCAGAGAAATGCAATAAATGTCGGAATCATTTCCCCCCATCCGTGTCTGGGTTTAGGACAGTAGGAAAATTAAGCTGGGAATTATTTAATAGCAATGAGATGTAAAGTAAAATATTGAGCAAACAAAAAAGTATGTCATTTTTATGATGATTTTCCATCTGTAGCTATCAGCCATTCTGTGATATACTTCATACCTTGCTGGCTTATTAGTTTGTTTTTTATGAACTTACAGCCTCTAAGGAAATAGCATTTTCTGTCTTTTTTATTATTTTATGGCAATTCATTGTAAAACACCTGCCAAAAGAAGTCTTGAGAGGCTTGGCAGCACAGGTATTTTAAATCATTTGCTGGGTTGTATGTTATCAATTTGTAGAACATTACATTGAATAATACACCTATTTCAGGTATTGGCATTTTTGATACGCTGAGATTTGAAATACATCACTGTCTCCTAACAAAGGCTAAACAAGTATGTGTGTCTCCTAGCAAATTACACACTGGTTTGACAAGAGGCTTCAATAGCTTCTGGATTAATAGTTCAAATCTTTATTATATTGCTTCTGCTTCAATTAGAATCACAGAGAGAAAATGCTCTTTGACGTACTGGCACAGAAATGCATTTTGGCTTGACTCAAGGCCTAAGTTGATTAAAGCAAAAGCTACACAACCAGCTTGGCATGCATTGATGGTTACTCACCAGCTGAATTCAGCTGTTATGATCTTGATCTAACAAACTGCAGTTTATAGGACCAAGAATAAAAAAATGATTCCATGTGCTGTCTCTTCCCATCCCTCCTCTCTTCACTTGCATGCAATAATAAGTAACAAGTGCTGAAATCCACATCCATGAACTTCAGTGAGTCTACTCTGAGTATGGGTGGCTTTCGATAACACCTGATAAAACCATTTCTTTTTTTTGTGTGTATAATTTTCATTACATTTTCTATTTTACAATTTAAAATATTCATTAAGCAACCTTAAAATGTCAATGACTTCCCTTCTTCTCTTTCCATGGTTCAGTTTGTATATCGTAAATCCCTGCATATTTTACATAAAGTAAACCATTCAGTATTCCATTATTACATCTGTCAAAACTTGTTTACACTGTTGAATTTATCTTAATGCTGCCAACCTTTTCAAGTGTACACAGTTCCCCCTCCCATATATTCAATAAATCTTCTTTAAACGTATGTTCTTCTTGTTCTCTTATTCTATATGTTAGGTCCGCAAGCTGCACATATTCCATCAGCTTAAGTTCCCATTCTTTTTTAGTTGGGACCTTGTTCGTTTTCCATTTTCAACCTAACAAAACATGGGCCGCCGTAGTGGCATACATAAATAGCCTTTTTTGACACCTGGGAATTTCCATCTAAATTATCCCCAACAAAAAGGATTCTGGTTTTGTTTTGTTTTATAAAAAAGTACTTTTAAACATTTTTTTTCAATTCATTATAAATCATTTCCCAATACTCTTTTACCCTTTTACAGGTCCTAAAACCATTTCTATGACTGCGCAGTTATGGTTCAATCAAACGTCTGCGTCAAATTTCAAGAAAAGACTTCCTAAACAAAAATGTCTTCAGTGGTCACCTAAATATCAAGATGCTTGATGCAGAAGTGACCGGTGCACAATGGGATCAGAAGGGTCAAAGATAAGAGAGCCCAGTGACAGGCAGAGACAACTCATTCTAATTTTGTCCCCATTCTCTCTCCCTACAAGGGCAACTGAGATTAAGGAGGAGAAAGCTGATGGTCAGGGCCACTCCCTAGTTGTAAGGAACTCCCTAAAAAAAGGTAAAGGGACCCCTGACCATCAGGTCCAGTCGTGACCGACTCTAGGGTTGCGGAGCTCATCTTGCTTTATTGGCCGAGGGAGCCAGCGTACAGCTTCTGGGTCATGTGGCCAGCATGACTAAGCCGCTTCTGGTGAACCAGAGCAGCGCACAGAAACGCTGTTTACCTTCCCAATGGAGCGCTGCCTATTTATTTACTTGCACTTTTACGTGCTTTTGAACTGCTAGGTTGGCAGGAGCAGGGACTGAGCAACGGGAGCTCACCCCGTCACAGGGATTCGAACCGCCGACCTTCTGATCGGCAAGTCCTAGGCTCTGTGGTTTAACCCACAGCGCCACCCGTGTCCCTAAGACCCTAGTTGTAAGAAAAATGCAGTCAGGTGAGGGACTGACTGAGGGCAGATTGAGGTGAGTAGAGCAGGGTCCCATTTGTCCTAATGGACCAGTCTCCAATGGCTAAGTTCTTGCCTAATTTTAATTGATTCAGTTGGTGAATCAATTACAGTTGATTCCAGAGGGCTGGAGCTGCAAGACTAAAAGCCCATTCCCTTGTACAACCAAGATAGTGCCCCATCTGAGGAGTTCCATTGCCAAGCATTGATATATATGGGTCTAAACAGTCCCCTTAGGTGATGAGGAGATTTCACCCCTCCCATATCCAAGAATCTGCTGGTGTGCTCTGCTGATTCTCCAGAGAGGAGGGGCGGTTACTGCTCTCTACTTATTCTGCTCCAGCCTCACGTCAGTGTGTCGGAGAGAGAGACTGAGTGTTAGAGATCGTGTGTATAGATAAGGTTGCTGCTAAGAGCAGCTGCAGACACTCAGTGCAGTTCAGCTTCTCCATTTAGCTCTGTATATAGTTTGTATGATAGTTGTAGATAGAATAAAGAAGATATTCTACAGAGCTGCTCTTCGAGTCGTTTATGCTCTGCTATACTCTGCTGTGCAATGGCTGTCTTCTTGTTGGAGTGAATCCGGTGCTCACAACTCTAAGCTGTGAGTCCACAGCACTTTGACCTGTTCCTGTGCAGAAGGTGGTCTCTGGAAGTGCTACCCAGACCGCCTAGCCCAGTCGGGGCTGAAGTGGATGAGTCCAGTTCGTGGCACTGGCTCAAGGGCGATGCTGACAAGGTCACCCTAGATTGTTCCTTGTGGCTTATAATTCCCTTGAACATGAAGCAAAATGACTGAGATGCTAGTGAGGCCTTTGTCTGTTTGATGCTCCGACTTAAAAATCAGTTGGATGCAGAGACTGCAGGCCTAGACCATTGCAAGTGGTGAACTGCTAAGTGAAGCCTAGCAGACTGTGCCAAGGCGTACAGTTCACTTGGCCATTTCAGCAACTCTGGGCTGCCTCCGACCGCCGTTTGCATTTTTTATATACCCAGTGACCTGCCAAGTGCCATGACGAGGGGAACAGGGAGCAGAGAAATCATTCAAAGTGATGGATGAGCTGCAGACTTGATTATTTATTCAAATTATTCCCACAACGACCGAGCCCTGCTGATTGCAGACAGCATTTTGTCAGAATCATTAGAAAAGGGCAACGATGGCAAGAATTTAATGACCAAATTAGAGTTATTGAACAGTCTGTTGTATGACAATATAAAGGGAGGGGGACCTCTCACATGGATCAAACTACCTGTGCCAATAAACATCAATACGGAGAGCTGTTTTTGCAAAACTTTAGGCTCCTTCCAGTCTTGAGATGAAGGTCATATATTAGACTGTCAATCTATTCAAAAGGGTTTTCATATGCGTAGGTCTACCAATCTCTGTAGGTACCATAAGCTCTCCTAGAAGACTTCACCCTTGTACAAACATTAATTTTGTGGCTAATGCTTAGGGATGATGGGAGTTATAGTTTAGCAACATCTGGGGTATCAAAGATTCCTCACACTGGGTCTAAAATGAGCTAACTTCAGAGAGGCACCTGCCGTGTCTCTATGGTTTACTGTGATGGCCCTTTGCTCGGTCGTTGTAGAGGTGCTCTGTTTCTGACTTGGGTTACAGGCATATTTAATACCTCCCAACACATCTTGAAAGAAGATTTTAAAGAATAGGATAAATAAATAATCACACTCTGGTGAAATAAACACGTTCAAGTTGTAAGAGTGAAACTTATGGGGTGTAATCCATCAGTGAAGTCAAATGCAACATTCCTTATTTTCCTAGAGTGGGCACAAGCAGGGGGACATCCAGTCAGTTTCACTTCCTGTTCCACTGGTCTGGAACTTCCTCTCCCTGTATGTGACCTGGGAGATGGGCATGACCCTGGCTGACTCTATAAAAGAGCCAAGTCATGCAGCCATTTTCTCACTTGCAGTTTTGTCTTGTCTTGTTCTCTCTTTTGTTGTCATGCTGCTCTCCTGCAGCCATTTTGTTATCTTCATGTAATTTTGCTGTCTACTGGCTCTCGGCCAGCAGCACATGAGTTCAGTCTCCCTATGAGACAAACTCACACTTTGTTTATGTAACTACCAAGTAAAGCTTGCCTTTCAGGGATCATATCGTGAACTGAAATGTGAGTAAACATTTGTTACTTTACTCAGAAAGTCTCTCATGTCTTTATTCCTTTGTTGTTGTTGTTTAGTCGTTTAGTCATGTCCGACTCTTCGTGACCCCGTGGACCAGAGCACACCAGGCACTTCTGTCTTCCAGTGCCTCCCGCAGTTTGGTCAAACTCATGCTGGTAGCGTCGAGAACACTATCCAACCATCTCGTCCTCTGTCATCCCCTTCTCCTTGTGCCTTCCATCTTTCCCAACATCAGGGTCTTTTCCAGGGAGTCTTCTCTTCTCATGAGGTGGCCAAAGTACTGGAGCCTCAGCTTCAGGATCTGTCCTTCCAGTGAGCATTCAGGGCTGATTTCCTTCAGAATGGAGAGGTTTGATCTTCTTGCAGTCCATGGGACTCTCAAGAGTCTCCTCCAGCACCATAATTCAAAAGCATCAATTCTTCGGCGATCAGCCTTCTTTATGGTCCAGCTCTCACTTCCATACATCACTACTGGGAAAACCATAGCTTTTAGTAAATGGGCCTTTGTTGGCAAGGTGATGTCTCTGCTTTTTAAGATGCTGTCTAGGTTTGTCTAGGTTTGTCTTTATTCCTTTTAAAAGGATTAAAGGGATATATGCAAACTATATATCCAGCTATATTGATGGGAATTTGCTCTGCTACATCACTTACCAGCATGAGTGAAGGAAGGATAATACTTATTCAATATAGCCTTTCCTACTATCCTTAACATTCCCACAAAACAGACCTCCTTACTTCAGAGACAAGCAAGCAATGGACGGCAGAAGTTTGAGAAACAGCGCGTTCAAGCTATCCATGATTTTAATGCAACCCGGAGCGCTCTTTCAGGAACAATTTCTGACAAATAATTCTCGGCATCCAATTCCAGAAGTCAGTAAAACAGTCAAAGCCAACCAAGGAAAGGAAATATAGTTGCAATAAAAGTGACAGGTGCTATTTTAAAACGATGATTACGTATCTGCCCGGTGGGAGTAGTTTTCCAGTGGAAACAACAAATATAAAATCATGAAACATGTAGTACCTAAAAAAAAACAACCCGCGAAGAAACTTGCCATTCCTTCTACAATACGATCGTTGACCCAACAGGACCAACTAGATACTTATTGAGGAATAAAGTGCCGGAACGTGGCAGCTGGCTCAAAGATGGGGAATCGGAATCCCATTGGAGTCAAAAGCCAGGAGCTCAGAAACATGCCAGAAACAAGTGAAGTCCAGCAGGGTCAACAGACAAGGAAAAGTGGCAGTGTAGCAGCAGCCACAAGGGACAAGGAATAAAAACTTGATCAGAGTTAGAACACAGAAGTTCAATCCCTGGCATCTCCAGAAAGGGCTGGAATCTGTCAATTTTGTTAATAATAATAATATTAATAATAATAATTTTATTATTTATACCCTGCCCATCTGGCTGCGTTTCCCCAGCCACTTTGGGCGGCTTACAACACATAAAAAATTGTAAAACATTAGATATTTAAAATTTCCCAATACATGGCTGCCTTCAGGTGTCTTCTAAAGGTCAGATAGTTTTTTATTTCCTTGACATCTGATAGGAGGGCGTTCCACAGGGCGGCGCCACTACCGAGAAGGCCCTCTGCCTGGTTTCTCTCACTTTATCATTTCCCCCTTTTTATTTTTATTTAACAGTTGGCCACCTTTCCTTTGTACTGTTTTATGAAATTGCCATTCTAACTAGGTTCTATCCCGTAGTGTTGCATTTGCAACACAGAAACACTGTTAAATAAATATGATGGATGTGCGAGAAATAAAACTGTCTCATTATTCCGTTGGTTGTCATTATTTCAAAACTCATTTGTTAAGTTATTCATTCATTATAATCGCAATTGGCACCTTATTTTTATTGCCATTTCGTTCATTTTCACACCGCCATTCTGTACCTATGTGAGCAAACGTCCAATGCAGCCTATTGCACAAAGGTAAGAGTTACACCTGTGGCTCCTCCCACTATGACCCCTGACCCCTCCCACTCCTTGCCATTGGCCTCACCCATCACTGCCATGCCTCGTCTCCCCCTCAAAAAAGTTAGCACATGAGGGATTTTGATCCTTGCGTGGAAAAGGTGCCGCACCCTTCAGCTGCTGCCTATAGACCATTTCAGGCATTCTTTTTCTGAGTGAAGTAAAATAGGGTTATAAAACACACAGGGGGTTTCCATGAGTACAGGAAGCAGCACAGTACCAAGTGCTGGTGCCCTAAATGGATTTGGCTCTGTATAACTGAATTAGCATCTCCACCACCATCGTTCTGCCCAGACCCTGATGTCCAGCTCTGAAGGCCTTCTGGGCCTTCCCTCACTGCAAGAAGTGAGGCTACAGGGAACCAGGCAGAGGGCCTTCTCAGTAGTGGCACCCGCTCTGTGGAACGCCCTCCCATCAGATGTCAAGGAAATAAACAACTATCTGACTTTTAGAAGACATCTGCAGGCAGCCCTTTATAGGGAAGTTTTTAATGTTTGATGTATGATTCTGTTTTTACTATTCTGGTGGGAGCTGCCCAGGTTGCCCCAGCCAGATGGGCAGCATATTATTATTATTATTATTATTATTATTATTATTATTATTATTCGGAATTCCCCTCTCTTCCCCACCCAAACCCTCCAGAGCAGATTTGAGGAGGCTGCATGGCACATGAGGGGAGGAAATAAAGTTTCATTGCTCAAGTGCAAAGCATTGTATACAACCCTAAGACTTTGAGATCTATAATGATCTTTCTCTATACTTGCTATGCTTTAACTCAAATAATGTGTGGTGCAATGTTATTTCGCTATATGTTCTCTCGACGGTATAAGATATGTGGGGAGACACAGAGTGTGATGGCATCGTATCGCACCTAGTTTATATTAGACATCACAAAGAGAACAGAGATTAAAGAGGCACAGACAGGAATATCTCCAAGTTTTTCTTTTCTATATAAACATCTAATCTGGCCCTCAAGGAAACCTCACAATAGAAAAGTAAATTGCTTCTGCTTCTCTGTTCCAAAACAGTTGACTATACAAATTGTAGCTCACAGCAGTTCAGTGCCGCACTTGCCCAGGACATGTTATAACCTGTCTCCATCCAAAAATTTCAAAGATTTATCCGAACAAAGAATTTATTGTCCTGAATGTTAATTTTCGTCCACGTTAGCCAAACACCAATCAAAGCTTCCTTTGTCTGGTAGGTCATACCTCTTCATCTCCTACCCAAGCCAACAATGCCATAGAAACAGAGGGCTGAAATCTCTCCCCCCCCCAATACAATTTACTGTGGTTTGACCACAGTAAATAATACAACGGATTTTCTTCTTATTTAACCATGAAATGGGTAGTGCTCTGTTGATCTGCACTGGCTCAAGAGGCACCGAGCCCTGGACACCACATGTCCAAGAGTCCCCCTGAGTCAGGACCCACAGAGACTGCAAACCCTGACAATGCGCTGGCATTGTCACCTACAAGAGTCTCACACTCCATTGAGCTCAGGTGCCAACACAGGCCGGGTGCCCAGCTAGGCTTGCTGCCAGAGGGCTGCCTCTTTAAGACTCTGCAACCCACAACAAGAGGATGGAGCCTGAGAGAAGTAGTCAAGATCAAGGAGCATAAAAGGGCTCATCTGGGAATCAGGGCTTGTCGGAAAAAGCTGCCTGCTCCCAGGGCCCTGTCCAGGGTCCTGAAACACCTACCACACTCGTTGTTAGGATCCCTAATGAATCCTGCCCATTTCCTGTTGGTATTCTCCCACCGTTGGGATGTGGGTGGTGCTGTGGTCTAAACCACTGAACCTCTTGGGCTTGCCGATCAGAAGGTCGGCGGTTCGGATCCCCGTGACGGAGTGAGCTCCTGTTGCTATGTCCCAGCTCCTGCCAACCTAGCAGTTCAAAAGCTCACCAGTGCAAGTAGATAAATAGGTACCGCTGCGGTGGGAAGGTAAACGGCGTTTCCATGCGTTCTGGTTTCTGTCACGGTGTTCCATTGCACCAGAAGTGGTTTAGTCATGCTGGCCACATGACCAGGAAAGCTGTATGTGGGCAAACGCTGGCTCCCTCAGCCTGAAAGCGAGATGAGCGCCGCAACCCCATAGTCACCTTTGACTGGACTTAACCATCCAGGGGTCCTTTACCTTTTACCTTTACCTCTCCCACCATTCCAGATTGTTCACTGAATTTGCCCTCTCCAGATCTGCCTGGCGACTCTTTTTCTTAACCAAAACAAAGATGAGACTTATTCCATCTCTCTCTTTTTAACATCGTTTTTATTATGTCTCCAACGATATTTCAAAGCATTTGTCATGATATACATCTTTTTAACAAGCAAATTTTCTTCTGGACTTCCCACCCTCCTTTCCCATTGTTTGGGTTTTTTTTTTTTACTCCTTTTTATTAGCTGTTTTATGACACATATGTTTTATCATTTAAACCCCACTACTGTTAAATCTTTCAGTAATCCACTGCTTATATTTCAAATCCTGCCCGTGTCTTCATGTATTGGTAATAATTTGATAGGTAATCCATTAGTGGTCTCCATTCCTCCTTAAACACATTGTCATCATGTCTTCTTAATTTGGCAGTTAATTTTGCCATTTCAGCATATTCTATCAGTTTCATAAGCCATTCCTCCTTATAGTTGGTAATCCTTTCTCTTTCCTCTTCTGTGCATATAAAGTTCTAGCTGCTGTTGCATACATAAATAAACTAGTCAGCTTTGTTGGGACCTATATGACTTATTCAGTCTTAACCATGCCCCTGCCATGAAGCTAAGGAAAACAGAAACCACTCTTTATGACTAGGCATTGTCTATTCTGTGACTTTTGACTAGCACCTGCTCACTTATGAATTGCAACTGCATTGACTCAATATGCCCGGCACTTACAAACATCTCTACCTCCAAGTTCCTAATTCTATATAGTGTTATGTACTGAGTTGAATAGGATCCAAAAGGCAGCAGTCTGATTGGTCCTAGAACAGTAGGATTCAGAATGCAACAGTCTGATTGGTCCTAGAACAAGAGGATTCAGAATGCAGCAGTCTGATTGGTCCTAGAACAATAGGGTCCAGAATGCAGCAGTCTGATTGGTCCACAGGAGCCACCCAATCCAACTCCAGGTGGAAGTGAATCCGCAACCTGATTGGCCTACAGGTGAATCCCAGAATTAGCCAATCACGTGGGGCCCATTGTGTAAATAATGTATATAAAGCAGACATTCTGGGGGAACTTCCATTCCTCCTCACTACTATGAGCTGAAAAAAGAGCATGAAATCCACTCTCGATTCCGAGTATATTTCATATGGTGAGGGGGAAAAGTATTTGATCCCCTGCTAAATTTGCCCGTTTGCCCTCTGATGAAGAAATGACCAGTCCATCATTTTAATGGTAAGTTTACTGTAGCTGTGAGAGGCAGAATAACAACAGGAAAACCCCCAGAAACCCAGAAGACAAAAGTCAGAGATTGATGTGCATTATATATGTGCATATACAGCACAGGCCAAACCCCACAGAAAGTGTTTTCATATTACTTTTATATGAGTGACAGCATGAAAATGGTATTGCGCTGCAAGAAAACATTTGCTAGCATGAAAATGGTATCCCTACAGTCCTGCAAAGGGGGTGGGTGGAAGTTACTAAAAAAAATAATAAAAAAAAAATAAATTACAAATTTTATTTAAGAAAATGGTATCCCTAGGTGCCAAAATACCCACAAACTCTGCCTCTCTGTTCATCTCTGTCCCTGTTCAAGCATTGGCCCAATCTGCCATTGTTTCAGCCCCATGTTTTAATTATGATACCATTTATGATACCATCGGATTGGAAAGGTGAAGATATCAGACAGGTAATTCAGAGCAAGCTCACTGGAAGGACAGATCGTGAAGCTGAGGTTCCAGTACTTTGGCCACCTCATGAGAAGAGAAGACTCCCTGGAGAAGACACTGATGCTGGGAAAGATGGAGGGCACAAGGAGAAGGGGGCGACAGAGGATGAGATGGTTGGATAGTGTTTTCGAGGTTACCAGCATGAGTTTGACCAAACTGCGGGAGGTAGTGGAGGACAGAGGTGCCTGGCGTGCTCTGGTCCATGGGGTCACGAAGAGTCGGACACTACTAAACGACTAAACAACAACAACAATTCAGAACAAGGGCCCTGCTTTCTGCCCTTGCTCTGAATGGACGATCAGATTTGGCCATGTAGCAGCATCACAAAAATTATTTAGGGTGTTGTTGTTGTTGTGTTTGACACAGGAAGTGATTTATAGGTGGGCTGAAGTATGAATGGGCTGATATTTTTCCCAAGAAATTTTGAAATTAGTTGTGTTGCTTGACAGTCTACAATAACTCCTGCTACTGGAACAGTTGGCTAACAATCAACTGTGCATCAGCCTGATCAAGAATTTTGTTTGATAGTCTTTAAAGTTGGAATATTCAGAGATAACGGTTTGTTCTTTCAGTCACTCAGACTTCAAGCCTGCGCCATTCGCTGGGATATATGAACACACAATAATATTCAAATAATGCTTTTGAACCTGGATATGAAAACAAACAAACCTGAATATAGATGATTTAAAACATCAAAATAGCCCTTTCAACACTAGCCATATACTTATTTGAATGTAACTATTCATGATTCAGTGGTTGTGATTCATTCCTCCTATTAGGTGCTGGGGTCGTTTTTATGAGAGACCGCATTTCTCTCTCACACTCACACACACACACAATTTGCCTAAAGAAGCTTCTCTATACTCTTCAGTTGTTTACACCGAGCTTTTGCCAAATTGTTTCCGGTTTTGTGTTTGGATCTCAAAGCAGCCCAACCATTTCCAGGAGAAAAGATGTTGGTGCTGCCTGCTAATTAGGAGTCGGACAAATGCAGGTCTCAGAAACAAAGGCAAAGCCTTTCCGGAAGGAGAGAAACTTGTGATTTGTTAAAGAAAAGCCAGGAAGTTTTAAAAGTGAAACAGAGGTTGAATTAAACCCATCTAGCCTCTAAAAGCCATGGAACAAGTAGGGGAGTTTTGGGGGTTTTTTTAGAATAAGGCAAGAGCATTTCATTAACTCTTTCCTTCTCCCTTAGCCCTTTTTGTGAGCTATTACGATGACAATAATTAGAAAAGGCCCATCATACTCTGAGACCAGAATAACAGTTATGCTAAGTCAGACACCCTGGGGTCAAATGATCCAAAAGCTTCCCGGAGCTGAGGATGTACTTAAAATTCCCTGCAGTTTAGAATATGGCAGCTGCTGCCTTTGCACATTGTAAAGGATTAGCGGTCATGTTCTCAGAACTGAAGAAATTTTAAAATGCCAGTAGCATCCACAGCTTCAGAAGCAAGTTGGCCATGTTCTTTTGCAATGGCAGTGGGAAAAGTGGAAGGCCACCTTTGCAGGCCAGCTTATTCTCTGACTTTCGATATGCCAACTGTCTACCTGGCTATTTAGGCACTGTAGTGTAGGGGTTGTTCCTGCATGGGGAGGAGGTTGGTTTTTTTGCACTTGGGAGTTTGGAAAGTTACCGTATTTTTTGCTCCATAAGACGCACCTGACCATACGACGCACCTAGTTTTTAGAGGAGAAATGCCAGGAAAAAAATATTCTTTAAAGGGAGCGCTGAGCAGAGCTTGTATGCATCCCAGGCTCTGCTCAGAGCTCCCTTTCACGAGCCGCCTGGAGTGTGTGTGCAGCGCTTGCAGGCTTTTCCCCGAGGAGGGAGAAGGGACTGACAGGCTGCCCTTCTTCCTCCTTGGGGAAAAGTCCCCAAGAGCCGCACACATGCTCCGCGTGGCTCTTTAAAGGGAGCGCTGAGCAGAGCCTCCCACCTGCATTCTCTCCATAAGACGCACATACATTTCCCCTTACTTTTTAGGAGGGGAAAAGTATGTCTTATGGAGTGAAAAATACGGTAATTCTTGCTTCAGTCAACAACACTTGGTGCAACAGGGTCCTCGCTAGGTGGGTGAAATTTCTTCCAGTCTTTTCTTGGGATCCATATTTCCCAACAACAACAACCGTTGTGGTCTAGTGGTTAAGAGCGGTAGTCTCGTAATCTGGTGAACTGGGATCGCTTCCCCGCTCCTCCACATGCAGCTGCTGGGTGACCTTGGGCTGCTCACACTTCTCTGAAGTCTCTCAGCCTCACTCACCTCACAGAGTGTTTGTTGTGGGGGAGGAAGGGAAAGGAGTTTGTTAGCCACTTTGAGATTCCTTAGGGTAGTGATAAAGTGGGATATCAAATCCAAACTCTTCTTCTTCAGTAGGGCTGCCATACGTCTGGGTTTCCCCAGACATTGCTGGGATTTCAAAGGTAGAATTGATGTCTGGAGGGAATTCCCAAAAGCCAATGCTTTGTCCTGGATCTTAGGCAAGAAAGGACTTAAAATATTCAGTGTGGAAAAGGATTAGTGACAGAACCCATGGTGGGGTGGGGATAAGTCCAGAGATTCGGTCGAATCTTTGTTTGCTTATTTTTATTATTATTCATGATTTTGTATGTAAATTTTAATTTGTAAAACTAAATAATTTTTTTAAAAAATAAAAATATGCCATAGCCAGAGCAGAATGCTACAATTTGTGGCACAGTTGGACCACGCAGTAAACTAGTGTCGCTGGCTAACAACCTAAGCGACTATAAATAAATATATCAATTGCTAATAGCACAGTATCTAATAGCCTTTTTGGATTTCACATAAATGGGGTCTTGTTCGGTCTTGTTCACCTCATACGTCTTAGAAACAGCCAAATGTTGTTAGAAAAGCCCAGCATTGCTTATTAAGCGCAAAGCAAAAATTGGCTCCATCCACCACACCTGCCTAGCAAAATAGTTTAGACTCTTAGTGCCTTGATATGGCAAAGGAGACACAAAATTATGTGTGTGAGAGAGAGAGAAAATGAGAGAGAGAGAGAGAGAGAGAGAGAGAGAGAGAGAGAGAGAGAACAGTCATATAAACAAGAGCACCGGAAAACAATGCAGACACAGTTCGGGGCAACACGGCACATTAATCTCTGCTTCTGGGTGTTTGTTTTGCCTAGCCAAAGTAGAAGAATGCCTAATGTGACAAGCTTGATGGGTGAAGAATTGGAAGCCAAACACAATGCCAGGTTGCCTTCCTGAAGAGAATTCAACGATGTGACCAACATCTGTCATGTGCGCTTATTTCTGTCCCCGAGGGAGAACAGAGCATGTGTGCAGGTTGTTTAATATTAATTTGCACTTGTCACGAACTCTTTGTTTCAAGTGACAAAGAGAAGCGTGCAAAAAGATGTCTCTGGGCCTGTGCAGATGCAGCGGCCGCCCCACAGAGGCCTCATTGGTTTACCCCCTGTGGCGGCAGATGCCTCTGAGCGACAAGCTACCCTTGGAGTGTGGGGTCTCACCACCATTTTGACTCCAGACTGTCGTAAACCTCTTTTTCAAAAAGAGTCTACAGCGACATGGAGAAAACAAGTTTGTGTGTGTTTTGCTGCTTGCACATTTCTGATAGTCCATGGTGCGGGAAGTGCAACAGAACAGATTTGTTCCAGTTCATCAGAGCTTGGAAAAGCCCCCGGTTTTACAGAAAGGTCAGGAGTTCCTCCTCCTCCTCCTCCTCCTCCTCCTCCTCCTCCTCCTCCTCTTCTTCTTCTTCTTCTTCTTCTTCTTCTTCTTCTTCTTCTTCTTCTTCTTCTTCTT
>JAXCMG010000071.1:124822-157065 GCA_034642415.1 Podarcis siculus | reverse complement strand
TTCTTCTTCTTCTTCTTCTTCTTCTTCTTCTTCTTCTTCTTCTTCTTTTATAACCCACCCATCTGGCTGGGTTTCCCTAGCCACTCTGGGCAGCTCCCAACAGAATATTAAAAACACAATAAAACACCAAACATTAAAAACTTCCCTAAACAGGGCTGCCTTCAGATGTCTTCTAAAAGTCAGATAGTGGTTTATTTCCTTGACATCTGATGGGAGGCTGTTCACAGAGCGGGTGCCAGCACCGAGAAGGCTCTCTGCCTAGTTCCCTGTAACCTCACTTATCGCAGGGAGGGAACCACCAGAAGGCCCTCGGAGCTGGACCTCAGTGTCCTGGCTGAACGATGGGGGTGGAGATGCTCCTTCAGATATGCTGGGCTGAGGCCGTTTAGGGAGCCAATGTAGGTCTTTCTTTTTTATATATATAAATTTTTTATTAAAGTTTCCATAATTTTTATAACAACAAAAACAAAACAAAACAATACCATAGACACAACAAACAAAAAACAAGTACAATTTCAAAATCTTATTTTCTTATAATTTACTTCCCCGACTTCCTCATACCTCCCCTTTCTGTATTCCAATTTCTAATCAATTATTCAGCAAATCCTTCCCTTATTTTAACTTGAATTTGATCTTACTTATTCTCTTTAGCTTATCCATTACCGCTGGTAACCACTTATTTCTAATCCAACGTCATTTTAACATTCATTGATTTTGCAGTATTTCTTTAAATAGTCCTTAAATTTTTTCCAATCTTCTTCCGCTGTTTCTCTTCCCTGGTTTCTGATTCTGCTCGTCATCTCTGCCAGACCCATGTAGTCAATCACCTTCATCTGCCATTCTTCCAAGGTGGGTAGATCTTGTGTCTTCCAGTACTTTGCGATGAGTATTCTTGCTGCTCCAATGTAGGTCTTTCAGGACCAGTGTTATATGGTCTAGCTGCCATATTCTGGATTAGTTGTAGTTTCCGGGTCACCTTCAAAGGTAGCCCCACGTAGAGCGCATTGCAGTAGTCAAAGTGGGAGATAACTAGAGCATGCACCACTCTGGCAAGACAGTCTGCGGGCAGGTAGGGTCTCAGTCTGCGGACCAGATGGAGCTAGTAGGCAGCTACCCTGGACACAGAATTGACCTGTGCCTCCATGGACAGCTGTGAGTCCAAAATGACTCTCAGGCTGCGCACCTGGTCCTTCAGGGGCACAGTTACCCCAAACTATTCTTAACCTGAAGTACCACTTTAGCTAATGGGCCTCCTGCTTCTGCTGTGCCACCAGCACACAATTTCTGTTCTCATCCTGAAGCAAAGTTCTTAACCTGAGGTACTATTTCTGGGTTAGTGGAGTCTGTAACCTGAAGCGTCTGTAACCCGAGGTACCACTGTAATGTACGGGCAACCCTAGCTTTAAAGGTATCATGTGAATTTAGCCTAAGCAAAGTAACACACATTCATTACCAACCAACCAGAGGTGTCTGTAAGACTGTTAAGTCCAGAGTCGAAAATTACCTGACTGTACCATTGCCACAGACATGATGGCATGTGACAAAGTGTTAATTCAACACATCGTTGCTGTTGTTTTAGTGTTGCTGCTTTTTACACACTTAGATGCATCTAAATGTGGGGTTTTGTTTATGATGAAACCCGCACAGTCCTATTGCAATCTCCATTCCTATTGCCCCCCCCCCCCACATCAAACTGTGCAAAGGTACTTCGGCCGCATCTCTCTTCCCTCATTGCGGCTCCAAAGGAAATATATTCCGCATAAAATACGGCTCCCATTTAGATCATAAATATCGATCATTTCTCCCACATCTTCAGCGCATTCAAGCTCAATACAAACCCATCAGACAGACAGTGTCAAATTATTCTCCGGATTTACGACGCGTGTCATGAAAATGCGCCCATAATGATAACATCATGCTTTAGAAATAACTCTGAGCATTTCAGTTAAGGAACACAGGTCGTTGTTGTTCTTGTTGTTTGGCACTAAACTCACCTGGTGTAGTTCCTTCGCCAACATTATTGCGGCAAATACACTGGCTGCAGTCATACCATCTTAAACATCCCTTCATCCTTTTCTTTTCTTGAAATAATTTTTATTTGGTTTTACAAATTATAATCACACCACATCATAGTTAAAAGATTCCTCTGAGTCTCTGGACTTCCCACCTTCCCTTCCATTGTGATTCGAGGACCTGTCCCCCGCTTGTGAATAATAAAGACACGTGGACACAGTATATAAGGTTAATGGGCTAGAAAAGGCCACAACTTTATTGATTACAGCATGTGAGAGGTATTGGCTTAGGCATTGGACAACCTCAAATATGACTCCACCCACTCGGAGAGGGGTGAGTCTGACAAGGGTTAACCACCAGTAGGGGGAGCTTGTTGATGCAAATACAACTATAAGTACTCCCCTGATGTCACCGGGGGTCGTGCCATGCCCCCCCCCGCCCCACAGGGCATCAGAACAGGATCCACGACCGCCGGATTCCTTTAATGGAATACCCATAAGTGAAGGGGTAGGCAATGGCCACACCTTGCCCTTCCATAAACCATCAACACATTCCAATGCCTAACCGCCACCCGAGCCCAAGAGGCTCGCCGCCAAAGAAAGGGGAAGAATAGGCTGGCAAACACTGTACCACAGTTACAAGAGGAAATATAAACGAAAAAAAAGGAAGCAGACACTCTCACACCCAAGCCTTACAAACGAACTCTGGGGATAGTGGAACAACGGCCAACTCATGCGGAGGGGGAGAACCTCAATGCTGAATGAGCCGCCTTTCTCCTGGAGTGAAGCTACGTGGCTGCCTGTTCAGTAAGCCTGAGCAGTGAGCTTGTAGAAGAGGTCCTGACTCAATGAAAATCGGAGCGCAATGGCGAAGAGAACTGGCGCGGCCGCATTTGAGTGGCTAGACCACGCCCCCGCACTGCCACCCTATTGGGTGCCCGTCCGGGGGGGTGGCACGCCAGCGATGATGGCAGGGCAGGGGGCAAATGCCCCCTGCGTGACACGGGAATCGGCTCCCGGTCACAACCCCTCCCCTCCAGAAGGAGGAGAGGCTTTGTCAACCTTTTCAACTGCAGATTATTCAGTAGTCCATATTTTATGTCACTACATTATTTCCATAGTATTTGCTACATTACAAGTGTTATTGCAATCCTGCCACTGTTTTCATCTGCTTACAGTGGTCTGCAAGATAATTTATAAATTTTCCCCACTCTTTGCTATAGTTTTGGTCTTCTTTGGTTCTTGAGCTTTCCGGTCAGTTTTGCCATTTTGGCACAATCCAACAGTTTACTTTGCCCTTCTTCTCTGGTAGACTTTATCTTCTTTCCATCTCTGGGCTAATAACATCTGTGCGGCTGTTGTCACGTACATAAAAAGTCTTTTCTGCTCCTTTGGAACATCAGCGCCTACAATTCCTAATAGAAAAGATTCTAGCCATGTTCAACAGATCTCTCCAGACCATTCATGATCGAAGGTAGCAGCTCCTTGAGCATTCAAACTGCCACATGCAGATTGATATTAAAAAAAATATTATTATTAAAAACAAACAGAATATGAGAAAATGAGCCTTATGCTGAAGGTCTGTGTTTTTGTGGCTCTCTAGGTCAGCACATACTTATTCATTTTTCTCTCAGCACTTTTCGTTCCTTCTCCAAAACACACACATACACACACGTTTTTAATTTCACCAGTGTCATCGCTTTCAAAGAGAAAAATCATCACCTACAGTCCAAATTCACATGTGAGTAATATGGCCATCCATCATGTTGTCTTGGAGCAAACTAGCAAGATTTCGGTGCTAAGGACAGAGATAAAAGAAATTCAATTAAGAAATCGTAGAGCAATAGCAATCAAGATCAAATGTCCTCTCAGTTCCTGAGTTTGCCAATGCTGACTTTAAAAAAAAACAACCTAGGGAAAAATCACTTTGGCAATTTATTGCAGTTTAACATCTTTAAACTCAAGAATTCAGGATATGATATTCTTTCTCATTTGGGGGCAGGGGTTTAAAACTATGATTTCCATTTGATAGCATCCAGAAAAGTTAATTTAATGCTCGTGATACCCATGTACTTAACAATCTCTGCAATTTAATTAGAATCATTAAGGTTTGGAAAAACCTGTACAGTGGTACCTCAGGTTACATACGCTTCAGGTTACATACGCTTCAGGTTACATACTCCGCTAACCCAGAAATAGTGCTTCAGGTTAAGAACTTTGCTTCAGGTTGAGAACAAAAATCGGGCTCCGGCGGCGCGGCAGCAGCAGGAGGCCCCATTAGCTAAAGTGGTGCTTCAGGTTAAGAACAGTTTCAGGTTAAGGACGGACCTCTGGAATGAATTACGGTAAGTACTTAACCCGAGGTACCACTGTAATGCTTGGCAAGATGGCTCATTCCATTTCATCAACCCCCCCTCCCCCCAAATTCAAATAAAAAGATCATCTGTGACTTCTTACTATGAGAATGTTCCTATGCAAACTTTGGGTTTGCACATTCCCCTCTCCTCTGTCCAGAAAGAAGCACTGAGATGATTCTGCTTCTATTTTAGATAAGCAGCAGTTAAACTTCATGTCTGCCTCAAATCCAAATAAACTGTGGTTTTGTCTTAACTGTAATGAGTTGAAACAAGCCAACTGAATACTTCAGCTATGAAAATGGCTTGTTTCAAGCAAACACGGTTAAGCTTAACTGCAGTTTAGGGTTCAGATGGAGTGGTAAACCATGGTTAAATGTTCCTCTTGTTGCAAGTACACCAAAGAAGGAGAGGGAGGGACAGAGTGCATGAACACAAGACTCCTTGTTTTCTTTATTCCAGCATAGTAAAGGTAAAGGACCCCTGACAGTTAAGTCTAGGTGCAAACGACTCTGCGGTTGCAGAGCTCATCTCGCTTTACTGGCCGAGGGAGCTGACGTTTGTCCGCAGATAGTTTTTCTGGGTCATGTGGCCAGCATGACTGAGCCGCTTCTGGCGAAACCAGAGCAGCGTATGGAAACACTGTTTACCTTACCACCGGAGTGGTACCTGTTTATCCACTTGCACTTTGACGTGCTTTCGAACTGCTAGGTTGGCAGGAGCTGGGACCGAGCAACGGGAGCTCACCCCGTCACGAGGATTTGAACCGCCGACCTTCTGATCGGCAAGCCCTAGGCTCAGTGGTTTAGACCACAGCACCACCGGTATCCCTCCATTTTGCTTACAGCACACAGCAATTCAGTTTCCCCCATCCCCTGGCCGCTTTGTATAAGCCATCTCTTCACACATGGTCCACCTATCCTAAAAGCAGCATCTCACCAGTTATTCATAAAGGATGAATAAAGAGAATATTTTCCATGTGGCTAAAAAATGGTCCCTTTTGAAAGAGGTTTAAAAAAAAGGCAGAATAATAGGCCTGAGTTGATGTTTGTACAAGAAAGCAGGTGTTGTTCCTTAACTAATGGGAAAACAATGCCTTTGGTAAAATACTTTAGAGCTAAACTGGGATTACCCAATATTGCCAGCGGTCTCGGGGAAACTGGAAGTATAGATTTACCTTTCTGTTGTGAAAAATAATCCTGATCCAGCTTTTCATTTCGTCTGCCTTTTGACAGAAGGTTCTCAGATGCGACAATTCCACTTGTAAATAACTAGGCTAGCCTGTGCCAACCTGGTGTTTCAGACTACAACTCCCATCAGCCTCAGCCCCCAGCCAGCATTGGTTGGGGCTGATGGGATTTGCAGTCCAAAAGGTTGTGGAAGGTTGCATTATAGCTTACAAATAAAATTGCCTTATTAAGCTGCCTTCAGGAGTCCCCTAAGTATCTAGAATTAACTTCCTTATTTTGTGTTGGGCCCAAACTGATTTTGAAAACTTGTAAGAGCAGCACCATTACAGTGGTACCTCAGGTCAAGAACTTAATTCATTCTAGAGGTCCGTTCTTAACCTGAAACTGTTCTTAACCTGAAGCACCACTTTAGCTAATGGAGCTGCGCCGCCGGAGCACAATTTCTGTTCTCATCCTGAAGCAAAGTTCTTAACCCGAGGTACTATTTCTGGGTTAGTGGAGTCTGAAGCGTTTGCAACCTGAAGCGTCTGTAACCCGAGGTACCAGTGTATTCAGATTTGAGTGTAGCTTGGTTCCGTGTGGGGGCACATTGGGCTGATTTGGGAGTTTTCAAAGCTTGCCAAGTTGAAGCACATGTCAATAACCACCCCAAGTCAGTTGTGGGCCCCCGCCATGATCTTCTTGGTGTAGGGTTGCCATATTTCCACGTAGATGCTGCTTCCAGGGGCTGAATACCAACTATGTCCAGGAAATTTCAGACATATGGCAGCTCTCTCTTCTTGGGGTGTTGTACTTTATTGTTCAGAATTATTCTTCTTTCTTCTTTGGCGATCACTCATAGCCGAGTAAGATTGTCTTCCATTAACAATGTTTTAACAATGAGTCCGTAAGTGACTGTGGAGGCCAATTCTGGATCCACACATCCTTCCACAGTGGGGACATTGGTTTCCGGGTGGGAGTTGATCACGGTGTGGATTTGCCAAGCATGCCTTCCTCTTAGCATGTTTCTCCCTTGCGTCTTGAGTTCGAGTGTCTTCAAAGCCCATGACACCTTTGGTAAAGGCTGTTCTCCAACTGGAGCACTCGCAGGCCAGTGTTTCCCAGTTGTCAGTGTTTTTTACTACTTTTTTTAGATTTGCCTTGAGACAGCCTTTAAACCTATTTTGTTGACCACCAGCATAACGCTTTCCATTTTTAAGTTTGGAATAGAGTAGTTCCTTTGGAAGACGATAATCCGGCATCCGCACAACATGACCAGTCCAACGAAGTTGATGTTGAAGAATCATTGCTTCGACACTGGTGATCTTTGCTTCTTCCAGTACACTGATATTAGTTCACCTGTATTCCCAAGTGATGTGTAAAATTTTTCGGAGACACTGTTGATAGAATCTTTTGAGGAATTGGAGATGGCGTTTATAAGTGGTCTATGTTTCATAAGCATATAGTAAGGTTGGTAGCACAATAGCTTTGTAAACAAGCATTTTGGTTTCCCTGCGAATACTCTGCAGTTCAATTGGGAGAAAGCCGCAGCCGCAGAGTTCAGGCGCTGCTACATGCCACCTGGTTACCTCTCAATTATTTTACTATAAGAAACAGTAACAGACAATCCCCACACACCCCATCATAATTATGAAGGAAAGTCCTTTTTGCTTACCCCACAAAAAAATCCCCTGGCACTTTTTGTCTGTCATTTAGCAAGCTTGGCACTCTCTAGAGTAGAGCACTCCTTGAGCCTGTAATTTTCATCCACTTTGGCCAACAGGAGAAAAGGCTTTAGCTGCCATTAGATTCCACATTATAGCATATGAAGAAGCACAGAGTTTCATTTCCTACAGGGTGACTAAGGAACTGAATTACAGATCAAAGCAGAGAGCACACAGAGCTACTCAGAAGCAGATTGAATTTTTATTATTTAAATACATAGCTACACATGTAAGGTGATCTTGGGGGCTATGCACGCCCCTACTATATACAAGGGCTAAGATAAAGGAACACCCCAATTTTTCACCCCTCCATTTCTGCCTACTATGCTGCACGTATCTGCAATTTGAAGCCTGGAAGTGATAAACGCCATGAGATAAATACAGTCATACCTCGGGTTACAGACGCTTCGCGTTGCGTGATTTCGGGTTGCGCACAGTGCCAAACCAGGAAGTACTGGAACGGGTTACTTCCGGGTTTCAGAACTTGCGCATGCGCAGAAGCACTAAATCATGCTTTGCACATGCACAGGAGCACCGAATCGCAACCCACGTGTGTGCAGATGTGGCGCTGCGGGTTGCGAATGTGCTTCCCACACGGATCACGTTCGCAACCCAAGTGTCCGCTGTAGTCAATACAAAGGTCCATCTAATTCAATATCAAAAGTTCCAGGAAGCAAAATGATCATTCCTCCAGACTATCATTTTTCAAAGCTGAGTGTGTCCATAAGGTGGCCTGGCTCTTGCAACCTGAGCAGGGTAAACAAGTGATATGGCACACGGTTCTGGAGCACCTGAATTCCAAGAGATAGGAGAGAAACCCTGGTGCCTTAGTCCTTTGGATAGCCAAGATAACAGGTAGGGGAATACATCGAGGAATAAGGGAAGAAAGAGCACAGAGAGCTTGGAGGCAAAGGACAATGAGTCTGTGTTGCACACACACAAAAAGGGGAAGGCAGAGATTTGAGGAGGCCAAGAGAGGGGAATCATTTGAGTTTCAATGGTTTGGATACAGGTGAGGTGATCAAAAGGGTGGATCGCATTATGTTGCATGAGTGAAGGAAGAGCAGAATCATACCTGCTGACGCTGCCCTGACCCACTGCATACATTTCAAGGACCAAAGACACCATTCAAATACAAACTGTGTGCGTGTGGACTCTGTGTGCATAATCTGGGTAAACATAATTCATTTGCTAATGTGCACTGTGTTCACCTTGCCAACAAAGGTCCGTATAGTAAAAGCTATGGTTTTCCCAGTAGTGATGTATGGAAGTGAGAGCTGGACCATAAAGAAGACTGATTGCTGAAGAATTGATGCTTTTGAATTATGGGGCTGGAGAAGACTCTTGAGAGTCCCATGGACTGCAAGAAGATCAGACCTCTCCATTCTGAAGGAAATCAGCCCTGAGTGCTCACTGGAAGAACAGATCCTGAAGCTGAGGCTCCAATACTTTGGCCACCTCATGAGAAGAGAAGACTCCCTGGGAAAGACCCTGATGTTGGGAAAGATGGAGGGCACAAGGAGAAGGGGACGACAGAGGATGAGATGGTTGGATAGTGTTCTCGGAGCTACCAGCATGAGTTTGACCAAACTGCGGGAGGCAGTGGAAGACAGGAGTGCCTGGCGTGCTCTGGTCCAGGGGGTCATGAAGAGTCGGACATGACTAAACGACTAAACAACAACAACAAAATGTGCACTGTGTAGCTTGAAAACCAGCAGCCTTGCTGGTTTTTTCTTTTTCAATATTTCTTATTCCCCGTTTAGGGGCAAAATGGCAACAGCTGTCTCTGTAAAACAGCAACTGGCCATTTGGTCAGTGAAAGCTCTGCCTTTCAGAGAGCAATGCTTTGCTCTTTATTATACAAATAAAGTTACAAATATGCTGGGCTTCTAAAGCACCGAAATTCCAATCATTCCTTTTCATAGATATGGTGTTGTCATGTGGCAGATCTCATGTTTGAAATACCGCTTGTCTATTCTTTGTTTATGCCCGTGTCCTAAACTACTCCCCAGCTAGTCTCACTATCTGGGGCTGTTTATAAAATTAACAGCAGTCCGAGCGATTCAATTAAAAACTTTCAGTTGAGAGATAGATTCAGTTGTACCTTGGAAGTCAAACAGCTTAGTTCCCAAAAGCTTTGGCTCCGAAACGGCGCAAACCCAGAGGTGACTGTTCCGGTTTGCAAACTATTTTTGGAAGCCGAATGTCCAACAGGACTTCTGTGGCTTCTGATTGGCTGCAGGAACTTCCTGCAGCCAATCAGAAGTCGTGCTTTGGTTTTTGAACGTTTTGGAAGTCGAACGGACTTCCGGAACGGATTCCGTTTGACTTCCAAGGTACGACTGTATAGACAAAGAGACAAAATTAGTGTGACTTTGCAGATAAGATACATCACATTTACAACCACCCCTCACATAAAACAATCTTATTCTTTACAGTGGCACCTTGGTTCTTGAACTTAATCCATTCTGGGAGTCCGTTCAACTCCCAAAACCATTCAAAAACCAAGGCACGGCTTCCGATTAGCTGCAGGAGTTTCCTGCACTCAAGCAAAAGCCACATTGGACACATTGGGTGGAATATAAGATGATGGTGATGATGATGATGATGATGA
The DNA here is from genome assembly GCA_034642415.1 of Podarcis siculus. Taxonomy (NCBI): domain Eukaryota; kingdom Metazoa; phylum Chordata; class Lepidosauria; order Squamata; family Lacertidae; genus Podarcis; species Podarcis siculus. The sequence continues at coordinate 147,192 of JAXCMG010000071.1, read as the reverse complement.
TGATGATGATGATGATGATAATAATAATAATAATAAAGTGCTTCACCCAAATGGCATTGAAATATCAGCATGGATTAAAAGGAAGCTTCCAAACTGACCATGTGGCTTTGCCCAGGATATTGTGACATCGAGGAAACATCAATGTATCAAAAATCTACACAGAGCTGTTCTAGATTAGAGACACACACACCAAAAAACAAACAAAAAAAACCATGGTCAGTCTGGCCTCTCTGGGAAACTCTCAAAGCTCCCAGATAATGATAAACATCCTCTGCCATTTCTATGTAACATCTAGTGAAATAGCATTTATTTATTTTAAACTGCATCTAGCCAATGACGGGCCTGTCTGCCAGAAATATGTCCAATGGTAATGAAAAAACATATATAAAAATTAGATTCATAGAGACAGTATGCCATTGGTTAATCGCTTGCAGCTGGCCATACAGAGCATGGCCCATGTGGTATTTCTCTCTCGCAACGTCAGATAATCTATCTTGATCGGAAGCAACAATGAGCCATTCTACAGATCCTGAAACGTTGGACAGCTGAGTTAGATGGCAGAACTCTGGACTGCGCCACAAGAGGCTACAAGCGAAAGCCTGAATCTTGGAAGGCTCTCTCATCATAAGAGTCCCTGCATATTGTAAACTAGAACATCGGAGAGAAAGATTTGTCATAGACAGTTTATGATGAGGGTGGGGAACATAACAACAATACAACAACAACAATTTATTACCTATACCCAGCCACATCCATCCTCCAGCTGCCTCCAGACACCCACACAGGACCTTCACCACCTTCAATGGTTCTGGGACTGACCTGCTGGGGGTCCAATTTAGCCAGAAATGCTATTCCCCACCCCCCAAGCCACACTCCTTAATCCGCCGATGTCCCTTCGAGGTGGGGGGGAGACATAGCTGTCAACTTACAGATTTGAAAATAAGGGACCAACAGCCTTGAAAATAAGGGACCAACAGCCTTGAAAATAAGGGACCAACAGCCAAAATAAGGGACCTGCAGCCTCACCTGTTCCAGGCACTCCAGTCTTCCTGTCCTCCTACAGTCTGGTCAAACTCATGCTGGTAGCTCCGAGAACACTGTCCAACCAACTTTGTAACCAGAGGTTCAACTGAATAGAATCTGAATCACATGCACCACAAGGTCTATGCAGCCTCAACTTAAGATGGCTCCCCAGCCTGGCTTTGCACTGCAGTTTGGCAGCAGCATGTCCAACAAAATGGCGTCTAGCATTCAAAGAACCCCTCAGCTTGCATTAACTAGCCACACACAAGGCATGCAAGCTCCACCCCCCAGTCGTTCTTAGACTTCTTATTGGGTGAGCAACACAGCCAAGCAACACAGTTGGAGCCTCCCTCCTCCCTGGCCGGCAGGGAGGGAGGGAGAGGAGCTGCTTCCTTTGAAATTTAAGGGACATCATTTAAGGGACATTTAAGGGACATCCATCAATAAGGAACAGCAGAGGACATGGCCCTGGAATAAGGGACTGTCCCTTCCAATAAGGGACACTTGACAACTATGGGGGGAGATGTTGACTGATGGGCAGGCTTCAATTCTGCATTGGCTGCAGCAGGCAACTGGCGCAATCAGCCGAAACCACAGAACACAACCCCCTGTTTGATCAACTGATATTTAGTCCTGCTGGGTGCCGCTTCCCCAGTCTGTTCCCCATGGTGAACATTTTGGCAAAGCAGAGCCCCGCAGAGAGCGGAATTGAACACTCGGCTCATCACCCCTGTAGGGAGCGACGAAAAGACTAGAAGGAAAGAGTTATGCATCAGGCTGAGCTATGGCTAGCCTGCTTATTCCGTAAAATTTCATCGGCAGCTAATGATCTCCGTCAAGGGCAACAATTGACGCAACATCCCGAACCACGTCCACCAACCCCAACCCCTTGGCACAGAAAGTGGGACAATGCTCAATGCATTCCGTACAAATGAAGATACTGAGGATCCATTCAGGATTTTCAGATCCTCCAAGTGCCCCTATTTTCCAAGGACAGTCCCAGATTTACAGAAGCCGTCCCAGTTTCTGATTCGATGCCAGAATGTTCTATTTTCCCTTAGGACATGGGTAAGCAAACTAAGGCCCAGGGGCTGGATCCTGCCCAATCGCCTTCTAAATCCGGCAAGCGGACGGTCCAGGAATCAGCGTGTTTTTACATGAGTAGAATGTGTCCTTTTATTTAAAATGCATCTCTGGGTTATTTGTGGGGCATAGGAATCTGCTCATATTTTCTTTTCGAAATATAGTCTTGCCCCCCAGAAGGTCTGAGGGACAATGGACCAGCCCCCTGCTGGAAAAGTTCACTGACCCCTGTCTTAGGAGGTCCCTGTTTTCATCTGAGGAACAGGTATGGTAGGAAGTCCCTATTTCCACTGTGGAAATGCTGGAGGGTATGGAGTTATCTGAATCCTGAGCCATTTGAAGGCAATCCTGCATATGGAAGTTTTAAAAATGTTTAATATTGTATTATATTTTTATTTGATTGATTGATTGATTCATTGCGATTATTTATTGAATTTATATACCACCCTATGCCGGGGGTCTCAGGGCTGTTCACAGAATAAAATCAAGATGTAAAAAATAATAAAATAATAAAAATAAAAACAACAACCAAATAGCCCTACCACCACCAAACCCTACATTTTAAAAGGGCATATATATGTTGGAAGTCACCCAGAATGGCTTTGGCAACCCAGTCAATTGGGTGGGGTAGAAATATTATTATTATTATTATTATTATTATTATTATTATGGAATAAGACATCCCTATTTTCATCAGAGAAATGTTGGAGGGTATGGAACTTCCACAAATTTCAGATTTTTTGTGGTAGAAGACAAAAAGATTCTATGAGTACATTATTTCAGAAGACCTGTGGAAGTGCTAAAATGGAAATATAAAAAACATTTAAAAATCCAGCAACTATAATAGGTAAGTGTGAAAAGGCCCTGACTTGTACTGTCTTCTGCTCACACTCAGCCCAGGGTTTTTCCCCCTGTTGCTCAAAGCATGTGGGAATTTGACTCTGCCAGGAGAACAACCTGGCCAAACGAAATACGTCGTTAGTAACATGAAGGTAATTTATATGCATGTTCTTTACCCTTTAGGGAGCCATCATGGGTGTGGAAGGAGATTAACAACCATGTTTTGGGTCAGGACCACCAAATTAGAGGAGAGGAGCTTAACTCTTTCCATCCCCAACTTGAGTCCCCCTCAAAATTGCCCCCAGAGGAAAGAATTTGGCAGGAGGGCAGAACTGGCAAGGAAATCAATTAAAATTATTCATATCCCACCCTCTTCTCCTTTCAACGCTGATAAATAAAAATCACTTTTTTCCACTTTGGGTTTGTTTGCACGCACACACACACACGGTTTGCCACACACATTAGTAACCGCGATGAAGGAGCAAGGAGAAAGAGCGCTGTATCGCTGCGAAGGAATTCTGGATGTCTGGGGGCACTGCTGGGCAAATTCCTCTCGAAAAGCAAGCATCTCTTTATGCATAGATCAAGTGAGCTTGGCAGAGCCAATGTCATTGATGCTAACAGTGTGTGACAGGAAACAAGGCCATGTGACTCCTGTGTTTTGTAAGCCTAGCCCTTGTGTAAGATTACGGTACATTCTTTTCCAGCGACTCTCTCAGAAATCTGAACTTTTAATTAAAAGGCAACATTGAAGCATGTCCAACTCTGGCAGCCTTAAAAGCTGCTCTTTCCATCTCTGATTAAAATGCAAGCCATCTTGAGGCGGCATGTGATGGGAGGCTTGTATAATTAGCTTCATTGTCCATTATATAGACAAAACGTACGTGTGCTTGGAGGAACGGAGGGAAAAGGCACCAGGAACTGAGCTGCAATGAAGGGGAAGGTGGAAACCACACGAGAAGGGTGGTCTCTGTGCGTTTCGAGCTTCTTGTGAGCTTGTTTTTGCAAGGATAGAAACTGCTGACATCCGGCACTGATCCTTCCATTCCAGAACTGGACGAATGGTGTGGCACTCAGTGACACTGAGACAGGAGTACAGGAATAGGTGCATCTATATGATTCAAAACATCTTCCGAGTAAGAAAGCACAGCTGGTGCCATCATGCAGCAAAATGCTGCATTTCAGGGAGAAATCTGCATGTTGTTATTATCTGCTACTGATCAGAAGGTCGGCAGTTCGAATCCCCGAGACGGGGTGAGCTCCCGTTGCTCGGTCCCAGCTCCTGCCAACCTAGCAGTTCGAAAGTATGTCAAAGTGCAAGTAGATAAATAAGTACCACTCCAGCAGGAAGGTAAACGGCGTTTCTGTGCGCTGCTCTGGTTCACCAGAAGTGGCTTAGTCATGCTGGCCACATGACCTAGAAGAAGTTGTCTGCGAACAAACGCTGGCTCCCTTGGCCTATAGAGCGAGATGAGCACTGCAACTCCAGATTTGTCCGCAACTGGACTTAATGGTCAGGGATCCCTTTACCTTTACATGTCATGATTTGAGATCAATATCCAGGGGCAAAATTCAATTTCATAATTTGATATCAATAACCAGGGGCAAAATTCAATTTCACATAAACCTACAGCAGGGCTAACTTATCATCACAACTATCAGAGTAGTTAATGCCCCCCTTTTTATAGGAATGATACTATTTCAAATGTTTTGCTCAAATGGGGAGCCAGTCAGCCATATTTATGCTGTATTTTACCTCTCTAACTTAATTCTGCTCCACGCATGTCCAGTAGATCAATCCTATCTTTACCACCTTTTCAGTCCTAACAACAAAGCTGCTGGTTGACATTTGTAACACTGTCTCTACACTCAATCTTATTTGTGCAACAAGCTGAATGTTAAACACATTGTATATTAATATAGCATGGACTCTTCTTCATTCTAAGATTCAGATTGTTTTGTTACTATTTCATTCTCCCCCATGCTAGTGTAACTGCTCTGTAGGGCATGACTCTCAGGTAAAAGGTAAAGTTAAAGTACCCCTGGATGGTTAAGTCCAGTCAAAGGCAACTATGAGATGTGGTGCTCATCTCGCTTTCAGGCTGAGGGAGCCAGCGTTTGTCCACAGATAGCTTTCAGGGTCATGTGGCCAGCAGGACTAAACCTCTTCTGGTGCAACAGGACACTGTGGCAAGTGCCAGAGTGCATGGAAATGCTGTTTACATTCCCGCTGCATCGGTACCTATTTATCTACTTGCACTTTGATGTGCTTTTGAACTGCTAGGTTGGCAGAAATTGGGACAGAGCAACGGAGCTCACCCCGTCGCATGGATTTGAACTGCTAGCCTTCTGATCAGCAAACCCAAGAGCAGGGGTCGGCAAGGTTTACCTCGCCTGGGCCGGTTCACTCCAGTAGATCCCTCTGTGGGTCGGATCATGCGTATGCACGAGTGTGTGCCCCTGCGATTGCCGGTGTCTGCATCTGTGCAGATGCAATTTCTGGCATCTGCATCTGTGCAGACGTGATTTCCGGCACTGCGGAAGCAAGTCCCCGCTCCACACTGCACCAGTTTAGCACAGTTAGCAGGTGGCTCGGTTCAGGGGGGGACCTGTGGGCTGGTTAAATGACCCCTGTGGGCCGCTTATGGTCCATGGGCCTTAGGTTGCCTACCCCTGCTGGGACAGAGCAACGGGAGCTCACTTTGTTGTGGGGATTCAAACCGCGACCTTCCGATCGGCAAGCCCAAGAGGCTCAGTACTATAGACCACAGCACCACCAACGTCCCCCTCATAAGTAAGGACACAGAAATATACATACAGTGGTACCTCGGGTTACATATGCTTCAGGTTACAGACGCTTCAGGTTACAGACGCTTCAAGTTACAGACTCCGCTAACCCAGAAATAGTACCTTGGGTTAAGAACTTTGCTTCAGGATGAGAACAGAAATTGTGCTCCAGTGGCACGGCAGCAGCAGGAGGCCCCATTAGCTAAAGTGGTGCTTCAGGTTAAGAACAGTTTCAGGTTAAGTACAGACCTCCGGAACGAATTAAGTACTTAACCCGAGGTACCACTGTATTAGTATAAGATTCTGTTGGACCAATACGGAACTGAAATCAATGGCCTAAGATTCATGAGCAAAGGCCAGAACTCATCCGGCAAGTATCCTGGCTTGTAAAAAGTCAAGCCAACTTTTAGACCCACTATACTTGGTGATCTGCAAGGTGTGTGCTGTACTTTCTAAAAAACTGAAATTGAAAACGCTGACATATAGAGGCCTTCCTGTAGTTCTCAGAGTTGGTCTAGTGCGTGTAAGACATCTGCCTTGATGGTCACAGCGGGATGTCAGGGAACGTTTTGAAAGCGAGCTAATGCTAAGCGAATTGCGTGCAAGGAACAGGGCGGGCGTCAGTTCCGTGGAGAACTTCTAACAAGCCATTCAGCTGCAGGGCAGCTCTGATAGTAATGCAATCTGAACATTGATAAGGGGCCTTCAGCTGTGTCATTAAAGACCAACACATGCCACCCAACTGGGGTAGTTAAGATAGACCCACAGACCTCGTGTTCCCAGCAGGAGGGTGAAGAACACGATAATGTCAGCATGACTAACGCAAGACTTACAAAGCACTGGTATCCCGAAGGGTTGAATCACAGCTGTAGCCTGGTTCATGCAAAACACTGCCAAAGACCAAGCTGTGCTTCTTTGTGCCTTTTCAGAATTTGCTTCTCTTCTGAAGAGGGCCAGAGCTCAGGGACAGAACATTTGATGCAAACCCTACAAGTGTCTCTATTTTCCAGGGTGTCTTCTATTTTCCAACAGTCCTGGATTTACAGAAATGTTGGAGGGTACGGTAGGATGTCTCTATTTCCATTGGAGAAATGTTGAAAGGTATGGAATAGGATGTCCACGGGACTTTTTTTCAGCCAGAACTCACTAGAACTCAGTTCTGGAACCTCTCAGTTGGGCGCCATTGCCATTCTAAGGGAATGAGGTGTTTCTAGTGAGTTCTGGCACCTCTTTTTCAAGAAAAATAGCACGGGACGTCCCTATTTGCACCGGTGAAATGTTGGAGGGCATGCTGCTGAAGGTCCCAAGTTCAATCCTTGGGGTTGGGGGTGTTAGTTTCTGTTTGCCACTGTGCAGTGCTTTGGAGTCACAAGACTCTGTTTACATTCCAGAGACATTCCAGGCTGTTGGAAGTCTCATGGAAGACAGGAGACGGATGTGACATTACTGGTTTCCTGTTCCTTTGTTCCGGTTGCTCTCTGTCTGAAACTCTGGAAAGCAGCTGCCAATCAGTGTAGACAACACTGAGAGAGATGGACCAATGGCCTGTCTCCGTATTAAGGCAGCTTCCTGTGTTCCTTTAAAATGAGGGTGGGGAACTGTATCCACCTGGAATGTCTCCTATCCGAATGTAGACATTCTGAGATAGATGGACCATTGGCCAGTCTCAGTATAAGGCATCTCTCTGTGTTCCTGTAAAATAGGGGTGAGGAATTGGTTCCAGCCAACAAGCCATATCCTTATCTCCCTCGTTTCCACCTGTCAATCACCAATCTCAAGGATTTCTGATGACCATATGGTGCCAAGGGAAGGGCCAAATGGGGAGGCTGGAGGGCCTAAAATATTGATGATAATGATAATTATTATAATTTATTACTGTATTGGCCAGAATATAAGCCTCACTTCCCCCTCCAAATTCTGACTGTGAAAAGTTAAAGTGTGGCTTAAATTCGTGACCTTACGAAGGATAACAACAGGAAGATTTAAAGAAGGAACTATTGGAAACTCAAGGCAGTAGAAACATAAGATGATTAGAACCCCACTGAACTTGAAGCATGGGAAGCCCCAACAAAATTTATAATTTGGCAGAATATTTGGACTATATGATATGTATTTGTATAATTTGGAATACTTAATGTAATTTGATTGGATTGTTAAAATGGAAAATTTAATAAAAAATATTTTAAAAAATAAATAAATTCGCGACCTTACAAAAATTGGCTTTTACGATATCGCTGCTAAAACAGACATACGGTAAAACGGAACAGGTGTGGGTGCCTGCAGAATTTTAAGGGAGCGGCTTATATTCAGGTATTGTCTTTTTTTCTCCCCCCCCCCCAAGAATTTTAAAGGCGTGGCTTATATTTGGGTGTGCCTTATATTCAGGCCAATACAGTATTTATACTCCACCCATCTGGCTGGGTTTCCCAGAATATTAAAAACACAATAAAGCATCAAACATTAAAAACTTCCCTAAACAGGGCTGCCTTCAGATGTCTTCTAAAAGTCAGATAGTTATTTCCTTGGCATTTGGTGGGAGGCCATTCCACAGGGCAGGCACAACTACGAAGAATGCCGTCTTCCTGGTTCCCTGTAACTTCACTTCTTGCACTGAGGGAAACGCCAGAAGACCCTCGGTCCACTGGCTGGAGATGCTCCTCCATTGCTGTAAAAATTATCCTCGAATCATTGGACTTTGGTGCTGTTTCCTGGCTTCTTAGGACTGATCCAGGGGTCACAGCGACTGCCACAAAAAGCACTGTGCAGTTCAGGGGGCCATGAGTAGAATGAACCAATTTCCTATCATAACGTTGGCTTACATGGTGGCAAGGGGTACTGTCTGAATATGGAAACGGGCAGTTCACATTATATATTCAAGCGGCTGTCAACGTTTCTAAAGCGGTTCAGCTGGATTGAGTGGGAGCAATGCCGAACATAAGATGACAAGCCTTCATCTGTCACTAAACCTTATCGGAAGCTCAGGTTTGTTTGCCACCCTCAAAATATGCTAGTTTCTGCAAATTGTTCCATGCTGATGAAGTCACCTTGGGAAGGTCTGGCGACTGAGCCAGAGGGTCATGGCAAATCTGCATATGTGTAATGAACTTAAATTTGCACAACAAGCATGAGCAAGCAGAGAGGTTGGTGGATCTTTTACAGCGTTAAAATATGCACACTTCTGCAGTGTGCAGTTTTAGGCTAGGAGGAAGGCATTCTCACTCCCAGAGTGTTTTTTAAAAGTGGGAGCATCTGAGGAATTCTAGGTACCAATATAACAAAGGAACAGAAAAGACTTTTTATGTATGTGACAACAGCCACACGGATGCTACTAGCCCAGAGATGAAAAGAAGGTAAAGTCCCTACCAGAGAGGAATGGCAAATTACCGTATTTTTCGCCCTATAGGACGCACTTTTTCCCCTCCAAAAATGAAGGGGAAATGTGTGTGCGTCCTATGGGGTGAATACAGGCTTTCGCTGAAGCCTGGAGAGCGAGAGGAGTCGGTGCGCACCGACCCCTCTCGGTCTCCAGGCTTCAGGAAGCTCTGTGCAACCCTTGGGAGCCCGGCACGAAGCGGCGCCGGGCTACCGAGGGTTGCGCGGAGCTGCCTGCACTCCAGGGCTTCCCGCAGCCCCGCACAACCCTCCGGAGCCCAGCGCGAAGCCGCACTGGGCTCCCGAGGGTTGCGCAGAGCTGCCTGCGCTCCAGGGCTTCCCGCAGCTCTGCGCAACCCTCTGGAGCTCGGTGTGAAGCTCCCGAGGGTTGCGCGGAGCTGCCTGCACTCCCGGGCTTCCCATAGAGCTGCCTGCATTTCGAAGCCTGGGGCGCACTGAAGTGCGCGCCCGGGCTTCACGCAGCTCTCCGCAAGCCTGGGGAGACCGGCGCGGCTCCCTAGGCTTGTGAATAGCAGGCTGTTCTGGGGGCTGGGGTCGGGAGAAGCTCAGGCTTCCCCCGCGCCAGCCCCATGCCTGGGGGGGGAATAATTTTTTTTCTTTATTCCCCCCCCCAAAAAAAACTAGGTGCATCCTATAGGGCGGTACGTCCTATGGGGCGAAAAATACAGTAAGCTGTTGGATTATGTCGAAATGGCAAAACTGACTGGAAGACTCAGGAACCCAGAAGACCTAAAATTAAGAATGGGGGAAATTTATCATTCATTTAGGAAAGCACTGTAAACAGATGAAAACACTAGCAGGATTTTTATAACACTTGTAACGTAATGAATATTATGGACAAGATGGAAAATACAAAATATGGATTGTGGAAAAATATTCAGTTAAAAAGGTGTACGATAGGACCCATGGGGAAGGTGGGAAGTCCAGAGATTTGAAGAAATCTCTAAACATGGATATGTAATTTGGATTGTTATAAATTAATATTTGTAAAACCTAATTTTATATATCGATAGGTAAAGGTAAAGGGACCCCTGACCATTAGGTCCAGTCATGACCGACTCTGGGGTTGTGGCGCTCATCTCACTTTCTTGGCCGAGGGAGCCGGCATACAGCTTCCGGGTCATGTGGCCAGCGTGACTAAGCTGCCTCTGGCGAACCAGAGCAGCGCACGGAAACGCCGTTTACCTTCCCGCTGGAGCGGTACCTATTTATCTACTTGCACTTTGACGTGCTTTCGAACTGCTAGGTTGGCAGGAGCAGGGACCGAGCAACGGGAGCTCACCCCGTCACGGGGATTTGAACTGCTGACTTTCTGATCGACAAGTCCTAGGCTCTGTGGTTTAACTCACAGCACCACCCGCATCCCTATAAATATTTATATATAGATATAATAAAAAGTGGGAGCATCTGCAGGAGAAGTAATGGAAAGCGAGAAGACCAGGCCTTAAGAATTTGCTTCCTGTTCACTCATATGAAATGTGTATTTTGCAAAGTGCATAGCAGACATATTGGTATCCAGATTCTTTGTGAATTATGCAAAGCTGTTCAAAAACAATATAAGGCTACCCTCTATTCTATTTGCTGTATTTATGGCCAATAGTCACTCCCACAAAAACAACACCCAATTAACTAGAGTTAGGTTACCAGCATTTGCCACGACTAGTGTAATGGACTCACCAGGGTGGACTGTCTTTGAAGGGCTTTGTGTCATTGTGTGTGGTGGAAAAACTTAAACATGTCGCAGAGTTCCCAAAAATAGACCAGAAACAATTGTAATTCATCCAGAAGAGCTTTACTGCTACTGAAGGCAAATGAGCACAATGGTCACAAATCCAATACATTCAGGATTGGCACTGTCCATACGAAATCCAGTTGCAGTAGACTTAACTTAAACTTACAATACTTATAATAAGACTAAACTTTAACCTTATAACAAAACAGAACACCACACCAGAACAAAGAGATAGAAAGGGAAAGTGAGAAGCACAGGCTCCTCCTGGCCGGACTATAATAGTCAGCATGACCTTGACAGAAAGAGATAACAGAACCAGTTTAAACCAGCTGTACTCAGCTTCCCAGAAGGAATAACCCAAACAAGAACCTTTCGAACAGAGAAGAAACCTTCCAGAACCCTCTTGAACTAAGCAGAACAGGAAAGATCAATACTTTCTGTACTAAGAAATGCAAACTTGTGGGATGTAAAGGTGCAGTCAAGTGCAACATTCCAGCAGAGGACTAATGGCCTCCATGTTCTAACCAGTTGCTGTGACAACCAGTTTGTTGGTTGCTGGTAGTTTTGAAAGATAACTGCTCAGTTGCAGTCACCTCAGGACCAACTTCCCTCTGGTATAGTTTATTTGCGTGTTATGTAACCTAAGCCTGCCTTCAGGTACAGTTCTTTAAACCTGAATGAATCTGAGAGTAAAATAGTTTTATATTAACATGAATCAGATTCGCGTGTGTATTCTTTAAGAGGGATTCAAAGGGATTTTTAACCAGGAAGGCATTGTTATTAGTAGAACTCAGACGAGTCACGTAAACTTATAAAGGGGATTGTTTAACTCTGCTAAAGTAAGGTAAAGGTAAAGGGACCCCTGACCGTTCGGTCCAGTCGGGGGTGACTCTGGGGTTGCGGCGCTCATCTCGCTTTGTTGGCCAAAGGAGCCGGCGTACAGCTTCCGGTTCATGTGGCCAGCATGACTAAGCCGCTTCTGGCGAACCAGAGCAGCGCATGGAAACGCCGTTTACCTTCCCGCTGGAGCGGTACCTATTTATCTACTTGCACTTTGATGTGTTTTCGAACTGCTAGGTGGGCAGGAGCAGGGACTGAGCAACAGGAGCTCACAACATCACAGGGATTCGAACTGCCGACCTTCTGATCGGCAAGCCCTAGGCTCTGTGGTTTAACCCACAGCACCACCCGTGTCCCATCTGCTAAAGTAAACCTTCCCACTAAACTGACACTTTGATCATTAGCCTATCCAGGAAAACAATTGTTGGAGAAGGGATCTGTCACAGCCACAGTGGGCGGACCTCAGTGCCACAGTCTGGTTGGGCGCAGAGGGATGGTGGGATGAACCAGCTGGGGAAATCCCAAGGAAAGAAGGCTCAGAGCCCAGGGATTGATGGTGGGATGACGATGAGTAGACTGGGAGGAAGTGTCAGAAGCTGGAGTGGGAACAGGGCTTAGTGAGCTGGGAGAGTCTGTGGCAGAGAGAAGTTCAGAATCAGAGGCAGAGGCAGGAGAGGCAGAGATGCGACTGGCTGCTGAACAGCCATGGGTGTCTCCTCCTCCTGCTGGCAGATGGGGCTCAACAACCTTTGAAGGTAGCCCAGCCAGGAGAAGGAAATGCCAGACACATTGCCCAGGGTAGGTTACTTGGGTGGTGCTAACGGAGAGGTTTGACTTCACCCCCGGAGTTGCACTCCAGGGTCTCTCAAGACAGACGGAGGCCAACAACAGGGGAACAGCAGTTCTCCATAGCTGACCCACCATTGTTTTAGCCAAACAATAGCCAGTCCACTTCTGGCGGTTCCCTCCCTGTGAGAAGTGAGGTTACAGGGAACCAGGCAGAGGGGCCTTCTCAGTAGTGGCTCCTTCCCATCAGATGTCAAGGAAATAAACAACCATCTGAATTTTAGAAGACATCTGAATGCAGCCCTCTTTAGGGAAGTTTTTTTTTAATGCTTGATGTTTTATTGTGTTTTTGATATTCTGTTGGGAGCCACCCAGAGAGGCTGGGGAAACCCAGCCAGATGGGTGGGGTATAAACAATAAATTATTACTATTACCGTACTATTATTTTGCCCACACTTACCGTTTGGTCTGGTAAGGCAACAGTGGTGGTATTTTCCTAGGGAGCCATAAGTAGGTGAATATGTTTTATGATGGGTCCCCATGAAATGGCTGTTACAGGTCATTCTGTAATTCACAGAAGGGATAAAATGAGAGCAACTAGTGGATTAAAATGTCTGATGATCTGAAGTCCCATGATCTGATCCAATCCTGAACAACAACTCTTGGCCTTAGTTTTAATTGCACAACTCGTAAGAACGTGGGCTTTTTTCCACAAACATCTTATCAATAAATTGTGAAATGTACATTCTCAAAAAGATCTGGAAGCAGTTTATCATCTCCCCACTGCCCATATTTGCATTTCTAAAGGCATCCCACAGTTTTGAAAATTATTTGTATGATGCACCTTAGGCCTTTCTGTCAAGCCTTTGTTTAGAACCGAAATTTCACTGACGCTCTTCCAACATGGGGAGAGAAAGTGTCACAAAATACCTGAGTGTTTCTGGTGCCTGTGTAGTCTAAGATTTGTGTGATCATTTACTTTATTGTTCTTTATATTCTTAGCCAAGGGAGAAATTTATTCTGAATCTGATATGGGGCATGTCCAATACTAATGATCAAGCTAAAATTGTATTGTTATTGTCTAACCAAGATAAATTTGTTATAGATAGGGTAACCAGATTTGTGGTGATTGTTTAAAAGTTAAGGAAAATGTTTGCTGAGGATAATTTGGTGAACTGTAAAAATGTTATATGATACACGAGTTATTGATTATAGCCCCCTTGTATAAATCTAAGGAAAAAGCATATTGATTTTAATTCTGCAACTTCCAGAGAAGCTATATATTGTTGGCTGGGTTTTTACACTTCTGATAAGATGTTTCTTTCTTGTTTTATTTATAGTTTAAGATTGTTGCAATGGCCATAATGGTTGAAACAATAAATACTTATGCAGGGAGGAAGTCAATCTCAAAATCCCCAGTTTGGAGTGGTACTTTCCAGTGGAACCTTGTGATCTGTTCTCTGTGATGAGTGTGCCTGAACAGCAAAAGGGGATGGCTTTTCTCCAGAAAAAGGAGATGTTAACACTTGGAGAATGCAGGCCGGAGAGAAAGATTCCATCAATTACAAAACCGATTTAAACATCTTTTGATTGCAATTGACTGATAGCTTAATGGGGTTGATTTGTTCCATCTGTCTCAAACTGAATGCCTTCTGACCTTCTTTTTTTGCAGGAGTGGCATCAGCTGCTAATATCTTTAGTCGCAGACTGTTGGAAGAATTTATAAGCGATTATCTACTGGTGTTATTTAGGAGTCTTTTAATTGTCCTAACTGTTAATTTTCCCTGTGGCTGGGAAATTAACATATGTATTAGTGACTATCTGGCCTTAATGAGTTTCCCAGCGACATATCAAAGAAGAAGAGTCAGTCCTTGCAGAGAGAGAGAGAGAGAGAGAGAGAGAGAGAGAGAGAGAGAAAGGAAGGAAGGAAGGAAGAACGAAAGATAGGAGAAAGCACCTGGGGATCAAAGCTATCACTCTGATGGGAATTTGAAGCACTGACTTAATTGACCATAAGAAACAGTTTCCCTTTCCACTAATCTGAATTTCCCTGAGCTGCCAAAATTGCAGATGAAAGTGGAAAGCATCCTTGACCTCTTCTGACAAGCAAAATGTTCTCCCCCCCCCCCTTCATGTGTAGAAAGGAGGATATTTTTGGAGTGATTTACAAGGTCTGGGAGCTGCAAAGAAAAGGTGTCAGAAAAGTGCATTCTGAATGGACTCCTTCATCCTCGGCTGCGCCTTGACCCATAAAGAGATGTTAAAGAACATTTCAGTGCTTGTCAGTTTACATACTGTCCCGATTCAGCTAGGTCTCCTGATGTGAATTTAAGCGTAGGGCGGGGTTGGGGGCACAGGGAAAGCCTCTTGCTCAATGGCAGTGGCATGAAAAAGGACTGCTGCCCATTTCAAAGGTGGAAATATATGCTCATTGCGTGTCGAGGTCCCCAGGGCCACCCCAATAACTCACACATCACACAGAATTTTTTGTTTAAGATTTTTGGCATAATTTTGGCCTCAACTTTATTAAAATACAAATTTGTGAGTGGTTGCTTAGGCATTGGTTGCGACTATCTGCCCCCACCATGGGGGACAGACTGACATTCCGCACGATGCGAAAGTCAGAAAAGGGGAATACACTTGGGGGTAACGCGGAGCAGGGAACCTGCCCTCACCCCAAATGCAACCAGGAGCTCGTGCAATGGCCCGAGCCCCCTTGACAGAGTGGACAAGCAATAGTTAGCCCCCAATTCCTTTAACAGAATCCCTTGCAGCAACAGCATTAGAGGGGCAGGCACAGCCAATCCATGCCCCTCAACCAACCAAACCATAAACCAATGCCTAACCGCAACCTTACAAGTTGTGACGATTTGCTATGCAGTAGGCAAAAACCAAATGGCCCCAACCAATCAGCCAGATGGAGAAAATTCCTACCGGGCCCCTGCCCCAAGAGCAGATGACCCCATGACAGGCACAGCAAGGTCAAAGCGAACAACCCTATTCTAGGGAGGGAGGGACAGGCAATCCGATGCACGGGCGAAAAGAGGAAGCCCTAGCCTCGTGCAGGGAGTTTTAGCATTTCTGGCTGTCAATCAAAAAATGGCACCATTAACTTCTTCCCAACAACAAGGGAAGCCCCAATCGCATCAGTGGCCAACGATCAATTAGCCCGCCCCCAACTTTGGCGTGTCCTGGCGGCCCCCACCACAACACGTGCTCTCCGTGAACACACTTTGTGGTCACTAGTCAGTAAACACAGGGGAGGAGGGACCTGTCTACACAGTCATGTTTTGCATAATGGGGACAACATGAATAAGCATTTGCAGAGGATTTTCCTTGGACAAACTGGACTTAGGAAAGCTTGAAGGCTGGATTTACCCTCGGCAGAACTGGCCCTCTTGCACGTGCCACAAAACGTTGGCTCCGCACTTGCAAGGAGGAATCGATCCTCTTGTATGGCAGCGCCAACTTTCTAGAACTTCCTGCCTCTCAATATTCAGCAGGTGCCTTCATTGTAGGCCTGCCTGTAATTTTGGTGGTGTGCATTGTTTGCACACCATGCTCTAGTTATCTCTCGCTTGGACTACTGCAATGCGCTCTATGTGGGGCTACCTTTGAAGGTGACCCAGAAACTACAACTAATCCAGAATGCGGCAGCTAGACTGGTGACTGGGAGCGGCCGCCGAGACCATATAAAACCAGTCTTGAAAAACCTACACTGGCTCCCAGTATGTTTCCGAGCACAATTCAAAGTGTTGGTGCTGACCTTTAAAAGCCCTAAACGGCCTCAGCCCAGTATACCTGAAGGAGCATCTCCACTCCCATTGTTCAGCCCAGACACTGAGGTCCAGTGCCAAAGGCCTTCTGGCGGTTCTTTCGCTACAAGAAGCCAAGTTACAGGGAACCGGGCAGAGGGCCTTCTCAGTAGTGGCGCCTGCCCTGTGGAATGCCCTCCCACCAGATGTCAAAGAGAAAAATAACTACCAAACTTTTATTTTTTTAAAAAAATCATATTTATTAAGATTTTCAGAATACAAAAAATAAAATAAAAATAAAAATAAAACAAAAATGAAATACTTTTGAAATCTTATTTTCATTACCCACTTTCCGGGACTTCCCCCTCCCCCTCCCTACTGTATTCCCCTTTCATGATGTTGGTTCTACAAGCTCTCACTCCCAATTTAAACCTTAAATTATTTAACCCCATATTCCAATTTAAATTATACAATCATCATCTTTACCTTAACAAAGAAAAAATACAAATCAAAAATTCTCTCCCCAAGGCCCCCTCAGTTTCATTCCACGAATTCCCTTTTTCTTTTACTAAAAACACCCCAGCAAAATATAAAGAAAATTCAAAAAAAAAAAAAAATAGTTACACAGCCTTTGGATTCTGATTCTCCCCCCCCCCCTTCCCCGGTTCGCGTTCCCCATGTCCATCAATCTGTCTGTCTGTTGTCTGCCTGGAAATCTTAGATCCATACTCAAATCAGTTCCACCTTGCCAGTTTCTTTTTCTTTTTTTCCTTTTTCCTTTAAATATTATTTTTGTAATGTTTGACTTCAAACGTCCAATCCAAAAACGGCCCCGAAGAGGTTCCCCCCATTGTTCTGTTCCACGTTGTTGTCAAATTTCTTGTCCAGTTCTGCTGCTAAAACGTTCTAATTCAGGAATTTGGTGCCTCTACAGGGGTTATTGTTATTCAGGAACAAAAACTTACGTCCAGTCCCTTCCTTTCTTCAATAGAGAATTCTATTGTCTCCTTTAATGTAAACACCCCTGTAGACAAAATACTATTTCAGTTTTGCAGCTTTCTCAGGAGATAGCAAGTCCTGTACAATTCCCAGAGTGTTTTTCCGCTTATGGTTCTTGTAATGTCCCGAAACTCCTCTAGGGGGGTTGTAGTAACTGTGTTTCCTCTTATCCAAAAGTCCAATTGTTATTCCATATTTTCAACATTTTGTATCCAAATCGTAACCAATTGTAACGAAATTAACTAGCAAAGTCCTCATAACAAAGTCCTCTTTACACTTTCCGACTTTGACAGCCACTTTGACAGCTGTCAAAGTCTGCGTCTCTTTTCCCCAGGCTCTCTCGCGGGTCGCCCCGGTTCTCAGGGGGGGGGTTACGTTTCCCTTCTCACCCCACTCTTCTCCTCCAGCACAATTCTTGTAATTTCCCATCGTGAAATTCTTGATTTTTATCCGAAATACGATTCTCTCTGGACCTTGGTTACTCAGTCCTTGTTTTGAAATGCTTACAATAGGGAGGGGGGACTGACTTCCTTTTTAGATCCCCCCCGCTCGTGCCGAATCCGAAAAAAATTCCTTTTTTTCTCCTTTAAAGCCCGGTTTCCAAATTACTCACGGGTTGTTGTTAAAAGTCCGAATTTTCAATGGAAGAAGTCAGTGCTCTCCACCGGATGGCATGCGGCTTCGCTCGGCAGGGGAAGTAGAGGACTCAAAGCACCACGCCGCTCCCCGGCACCCGATCTTTAAAAAGGCTTCTTCACGAGTCGGGAGGGTGCTAACGGTGCTAAAGGTCTCCGTGCCCGTGGTTTTTAAGGGTCCCCGCGTCGCCGACACGGTAGAACCCGAGCCCTGCCGAGCAGACTCCCTCTGGAGCTCGGAGGGAGTCCGCCATTCGGCGATGGCGCCAACCCGGAAGTCCCAAACTTTTAGAAGACATCTGAAGGCAGCCCTGTATAGGGAAGCTTTCAATGTTTAATAGGTTACTGTATTTTAGTGTTGTGTTGGAAACCGCCCAGAGTGGCTGGGGAAACCTAGCCAGATGGGCAGAGTATAAATAATAAATTATTATTATTATTATTATTATTATTGCTGATTGTTATCTCTGTTCTGATACATTTCATTCCTCCTTGTTTTTCAAGGTTTGATTTTGTTTCCTCGTGTATAGTTTTATACTGTTTTATGCAAACCGCTTAGGGTTTTTCTCTCGGATATTTGGCAGGTAAATCTTTTTAAATAAATAATAATAAATGGACGGTGAAATCTGTGGTGTGTCAGGTCTGCAGCTCACCAGGTCCTGGTTTTGGGGGCTGGGGAGATTTGCACCTACTTATGTTGATTTCAAGCCTTCTTCCGCAATTAAAGAGTGCCATAAAATACCCATTCAAATGTAAAAATATTTGCGTGCTGAGTTCCCGTCCCCTCAGTGGAAATAAAGACACATGACACAATTATTTAAGGTTAATGGGCTAAATATGGCCACAACTTTATTGGTTATAGGTGATGAGCGGTATTGGCTTACAGTTGATGGCGGTATTGGTCCTATCAGACTTTATCCTCACCCCAGTGTCTCCGATGTGCAGAAGATCACTGAAGATCTCAATATGCAAAATATCTTGGCTGGATTTGGGAGTTCAGAGGTTGGGGGTTCAATCAGCCTGGCAACAGGGAAAGATGGGCAGGATTGCTATAAGACTTGATGGGCTGTTCACAGAGCAGACCATGAATTTCCCACTTGTGAGTTAGGGTCAGGATTTTTGTAAAGATGCCATTTAATAGCAATGCTAATAACTTTATTATTTCTGTTTGTGTTCTTTTATTTGTGTTATAAAATGAATAAAAAAAAATTATGGGGGGGGGAGAACACTGTAAATGACTAAAATCTTTAGCAGGACTTGAGTAACACTTGTAATGGATTAAAAACTAAGGTTCTCCCTGGTAAAATCACTTCGGTCTCAGTCAGCTTTTCAATTAATAAAGAAGAGTGTATTTTATTTCAGACACAAACAGAACTTTTACAGCATTCCAAACGTTGTTGCTCTTTACTTTCTTAGTCTTATTTTCCTCTCTCTCTGTCTCTTCTACCTCCCCACACTCAGGAACCCACTGCCCTAACTGTCTCTCAATTACCAACTGCCTTTCCCAACCAGCCAACCCACGAAAGCCAACCAACTACCCACCCACAACTCCCAACGAACTCCTCCCAGAACTCGTTTTATACACCCACTGACTCCACCCCCCTGGGTCCTGTCTGTGCACCCTATTTAACTATTTCCCCTCCAGCACTCTCTCATATATGTTAACGTCACAGGTACATTCCCTACGAAAGTTCAGTGAAGTGAAATGGAAGATACAACCCTAATTTCTGAAAGCAAACAATGAGTTTCCCCAGCCCGGCCCTCCCTGCAGGACGCCTTCTGATCTACTTCTCCTCTAAAGTAAATGCTGCCTTTTGTTTTCAAAGTCTGACCGGGAAGTAAAGCCATAGACTTCATCATCATAAGCCACGGAAGAAAGCACTTCTCCCAGTCCTTCCTGATGTATTACAAGTTCATTGTGGCAGGTTAGGGAACAACCAAACAAAGCTAGAACAATACGTTTTTGTTTTTGTAAAGGACAAAAATCAAACCCATTTTGATAAGCACTGACCATTCAAAGGTAGATATTGTCCTTTTCTTTTTTATGGTAATAATCCAAAGGCATGAAACAGATGTCTAGTAGGATCCTGCAATCAGACACAAAAGGTAAAGGACCCCCTGGATGGTTAAGTCCAGTCAAAGGCGAATATGGGGTTGTGGCACTCATCTTGCTTTCAGGCCTAGGGAGCCGGCAATTTTCCACAGACAGCTTTCCGGGTAATGTGGCCCGCATGACTAAACCACTTCTGGCACAATGGGACACCGTGACAGAAGTCAGAGTGCATGGAAACACCATTTACCTTCCTGCTGCAGCGGTACCTATTTATCTACTTGTGCTGATGTGCTTTTGAACTGCTAGGTTGGCAGGAGCCGACAGAAGGGAAGGGATGAAGATCTGCCAGTGGTTGTGTTTTTCAGCCCCAACGAAATGTGCAGAGAACTGGAATTAAGACTGTGGAAGTCTCTTGAGAAATATCATAGGACTGGGCCACGGTAAATAGCCATTTCTATGTAATAGAAGAGCGAATTTGTTGCCGCGATCTCTTACCAACATACTGGGTGGCATTCAGATGGCAGATATGGAAGATGTAATTACCTAGAGTATACATGCCTGCCACCATTCGATCTTTGATACGATTCTTTAAACGAGATCATCGCGAGGTCAAGAGATTTTTAAGCCAGAAATGGGAATATTTACTTACATTAGAAATGGAAACTTAAAATAAAATTTAAAAAATCTCTGGAACAAACATTCATATGAACCCATTCAAAGGTATTTGGACTCAGTTCATAAACGACAAATCATCAGGGACCTCCTCGCCATTAAATGGCTTGGATTGTGATAAAAGCCAAAAAATGTTAATTGCAGACGCTAAATGAAAAATAAAACCTTAATGATAAACGAATGGAATGTCTTCCTTTACCTGATAATCTTAATTGGAGCTTTCTGTTAAAACATGTTGGCCCTCAGTATACTGCAATGGAACTGAACTGGTCATGTGCATACTCTGAAGCATAGTTTTAATGGTTGGGTCCAGTGGTTTTTGGTTACCCTTGTATGATCTGAAATGAGATAGAAAAAAACTCTTTGGAAAGCTGAATCAAAAAGCTACATCATGGAATGGTTGCGAAGCAAAGCCCTTTTCACATGTCTCTCAACATGCAAAGGCCCTTGTTGCAAGACCTTCTCCATATAGCTCTGGTGAATGTCACATGCTTCTGAATACAGATCAGGCCTACTGATGCGGCAGGTGAGGCACACACCTTGAGCGGCAGAAGCCTAAGAGACAGCACCCACCTCACCCCCTGCCCACCTGCCTACACAGGTGGTAAAAGGTAAAGGTAAAGGGACCCCTGACCATGAGGTCCAGTCGTGACCGACTCTGGGGTTGCGGAGCTCATCTCGCTTTATTGGCCAGGAGAGCCAGGGTACAGCTTCCGGGTCATGTGGCCAGCATGATAAGCTGCTGCTGGTAAACCAGAGCAGTGCACGGAAATGCCATTTACCTTCCCGCCGGAGCGGTACCTATTTATCTACTTGCACTTTGACGTGCTTTCGAACTGCTAGGTTGGCAGGAGCTGCGACAGAGCAACGGGAGCTCACCCTGCCGCGGGGATTTGAACCGCCGACCTTCTGATCAGCAAGTCCTAGGCTCTGTGGTTTAACCCACAGCGCCACCAAGCCTCTTGTGCTTGCTGATCAGAAGGTTGCGGTTCGAATCCCTGTGACGGGGTGAGCTCCCGTGGCTCTGTCCCAGCTCCTACCAACCTAGCAGTTTGAAAGCACACCAGTGCAAGTATTTACTGCTGTGGCGGGAAGGCAAACGGTGTTTCCATGCGCTCTGGCTTCTGTCACAGTGTTCTGCTGCACCAGAAGCGGTTTAGCCCCATGACCCGGAAAGCTCTCTGTGGACAAACACCAGCTCCCTCGGCCTGAAAAGCGAGATGAGCGCTGCAACCCATAATGTTTGGAAAAGAAAAGAAAAACCCAGAAGCTTTCCTTTTCGGAATTATAGGGACAGAATGACCCAGACTGTATAGAAATGTATCCATGTATGTGACTATGGCGGCAAGAATGTTACTTGCCCAAAAATGGAAAAAAGAAGACGTCCTGACGAAAGAAGAATGGACACAAAAACTTATGGACTATGCAGAAATGGTGAAACTTACTGGAAAAATAAGAAATCAAGATAACAAACTTTTTATAAAAGAATGGAACTGGTTTGTTGAATATTTACAAATAAAGAGATAAGAACATTGGCAGGATCGTTGTAATAAACCTGCAGTTTCATAAGAGTCTATATTTAAAGTAGATGAATAAATGAGCAAGTCAAGTTAATTTGGAATATGCAGAAAATATTAAAAATAAATTTAAGGAACGGCAGATAGAGGGGGAAGGAAGTCGAGTTTTGAAATGTTAAAGTGATTGTAAAATTATTGAAATGTATAAAATAGAAAGAAAGAAAGAAAGAAAGAAAGAAAGAAAGAAAGAAAGAAAGA
>JAXCMG010000071.1:97431-124812 GCA_034642415.1 Podarcis siculus | reverse complement strand
AGAAAGAAAGAAAGAAAGAAAGAAAGAAAGAAAGAAAGAAAGAAAGAAAGCGAGCGGCTGTCAGTCAGTCTTGGAAATAGTGAACTAGATAGACCAATGGTTTGACTCATTAAAAGGCAGCATCGTATATTCCTATCCTGCTTTATGATGTGTGTGTTTTGTAATTGCATGAATAATATATGTAATAATATTTGTAATAGCAGTAATATATTCCTATCATGAAGAAATGCCACCGCCAGTGGCATAGCATGGGGAGGCCCCAGGGGCAGCTGCCCCGGGTGCAAAATTGTTAGGACTTCCATTGTTGGGCCTTGTTGAAAACAGCTTCTCCATGCGAAGTGACCTCTCCAGGCAATGGAATTACTCTTCTTTTCTTATCTCTGCAACTGTGAATTCCTGGGTGACAAGGACTCCGGAAGGCAGTTGAATGTGCAAGCATACTCAATCCATTTCCCTCCCCTCTGTGCAGTCCCGGGCACTGGAAATCCATGCTACGCCACTGGCAGAAGCCTGAGGTTCAACCCCCAGCATAGAGTCTGAAACCTTGCAGAGCTGCCGGCAGTCTGTGTTGTCGGTATGGAGCTAGATAGATGAATGGACTTAGCACCAGGAAGCTTCCCTGGTTGTTCCGCAGCTCCATCTCGGCTTCTTCTCCGGCATCTGTTGACGCAGAGCCCATTTGTAAGCACGTTAGACGCCAGAGACCCCAAAACGGCTGCGACTTCCGGGCACGTGCCATCTGTGCATCAGCAAACACGTGGTGCTTAGGGCTGGGCTCATCAGTTGTGCATGTGTCAGGTGTGTGTGCAGGAGCCGGGCCCTGTGACCAATAGGACTTTGCAGGAGTTTGTTCTGAAGAGGCCGATTGGTAACTCACAGCACCTGGTGGGATATAAGGTCAGCATTTCCCTTTGGCTCTTTGCCACAGCAACATGTTCCCTGCCTTGCTGTGTTTGACTCCTTGCTTCTTGATCCTCAGACCCCTGACTTCTTGACTCCTTGCTTCTTGATCCTTGGACCCCTGACTTTGTGACTCCTTGCTTCTTGATCCTCAGACCCTTGACTTCGTGACTCCTTGCTTATTGATCCTCGGACCCCTGACTTCTTGACTCCTTGCTTCCTGACCCTCGGACTCTTGGCTTCTTGACTCCCGGCTCTCTGACCCTCGGACTCTTGGCTTTCTGATTCCTGGCTTCTGGACTCCCATTCCTGCTCCCACCCCACCATCTTGCCCCCGGTCCCGACGTCCCCAGCCGGGACTTCGATCGCCTGCGAACTGGACCCTGATAGCATGCGGCAAATGCACTCGCCCGCACAATAAAGCCCAAATGTGCCGGAGCATCTCACTTTCACATCCCCAAATGCTCACATCTTGTGCCAATTTCTGGTTACCTGGGCTGCTTATAATCCAGGTCGCAGCATAATAAGCACTGTCGATTTCAAGGATGTTTCTCTTCTTTGGCTTCGGTTCCAGTCCCTCACTATTGACAAAACGAACACAGAACGTACTGTACGTCTTTTTACACGATGCACTTTTGTTTCCTATCAGCACCCGTTTCTTGCTCTCCCCCCCCCCCCGGTTCTGTTTGTGCTTTCGTTTCTGTGTATTTGCCTCCCTTGCCAGATGGCCTTTCAGCGTCACATGGCTCGTGAGTCAGATTTACAGGTGCGGGTTATAGATACATTGAGTATCCAGGTAGCGGCCAGTTCTAGCCCATTAAAGCCCGGCGTGTGATTAGAGAGTTTAATTAACGGCTAGTGAGTCATGTACTTAACATGCCGTCTAGCTATAACCAGTTTGCTGCAACCCTTTGCAAGTAGCATCTGGGATGCCTTATATATTATGCTAATACATTTTTATTCTGCAGAGGGACCAAGTTTGAAACTTAAGCAGCTATTAAAAATAGCTTCCTTCCCCCCAAAACACACACACACACACACACACACAACAACAACAACAACCCCTAATAGTAACTTAACAGCCATCATATCTGAAACATTGCACAGTTAATGTTTAGTGAAAGACCATTGTAAAAGAGTATCTGCATTTAGGGGTTCTGCGTTTTGCATTAACATCAGGACCATTTTATTTGGAGTGGATTTGAGCCAGCATGAATGGCAGCGAGAATATTAGACACTTGGGATGCATAGAGGGATATTTTAATTAAATCTAAAAAGAACCAGTGGGATGATTAAAGCATATTAACATGATAGTTTGTTATTTCCGAGAAGAAATGTTTCTTTTCGATTAATTTATTTTTAATGTAGGAAGTTGCTCTCGACATATTACTAGGTGCAATTGGATGAATAGAGGTCACGTTCCAGGCAATTGCTGAAGGGTTTTTGTTTTTAAAAGATTTCAATTCGGATGTAGGGGTTATTTCAAAGCAATTTGAAGCAGGAGGAATGGAGGGGCTTAGAATAGAGTTGCCAGCTGCCTTGCAAATTGGACACTACATATGGTTACAATCCTATGATGAACCAATGTAGTGGTTAAAATGTTGGACCAAAATCAGGGAGATCATGGTTTGAATCCCAACTAAGCCATGATGCTCGGTGGGTGACCTTGGACCAGTCACTATCTTTCAGCCTTCCAGGGTTGTTGTGGAGATTAAATGAAGACAGGGAGCACCACATATGCCACTTCGAGATCCTGGGAGAAAAGCCATATAAATGCAATAAATAAATTCAAACTAAGGAAATATAATGATGATGAAGAGCAAAGAATGCAAATGGTAAGTGCCCTACACATTTTGAGTGCAGTCACCGGGGACAAAATATACTTAATTCTATAATATTGTAACTGGAGAAGTGTTCTGTACTGAATCTTCCAAGGACTTTATTTCGTGGAAGGATTATATAGATTTATTTCTGACGAAGAACTGTGCAATATTTATCAGTGAGTATTGCCGGGGGGTGGGGGGTGGGGAATTATGGGTGCCATTTCAGATAATGTCTTCAGCTTTCATCCCTGTGCAAATCGAAGGTTAATTCTGGAACTTTTGTCCAAATCGGCCCTCTCACCTTTCCAGTTTGACGTCACCATCCATGAATAACACATGGCTAAGTGAAACAGTTTGTGATCAACAAATAAGCTGACGTACATTTGCTGAGGATGTTTCCTGATCAACATCAAACAGTGAGCCATCCATTTTATTAAAAGAAAAGGGGGGGGGGGAGACAGCACAGACTAATCACTGGCTTTTCACATGGCAAGTACATCCCAGGCAACTTATTTGTTCAGCTATCAACACCACACAGCACTGACCTAAATGCCAGATTCTGCCTGCTCTTCTGGTCTGTGTTTTGAAGTATTGCAAATTGCTCGACTAAATGTAGATGCTTTCAATATCGAGCATCTAATCTTCACTTTCACATTTTGAGCAGGTCTTTCATAGCACGAGGCATTCTGCTTTTATCATGGAATCCAATTATGGACAGAAACTGGTAATACTTAACAACATCATAAGAGTCTGCTGAGTTGAGGCAATGGCTCATTTCCTTCGGCATCCTGCCATCTAGCATAAGGTTACCAGATTTTTTTCAGAAAATCCAGGGACCCCCTTTTTTGAAAAGAGAAAAAAAAGTTGTTTAAAAAAGTTTTTTTTTTTTTTTTAAAGAAGAAGTCATATCTTCTCTTCTTTGGTCTCCACGGTCGTGCGGCCTCTGAGCCCCAGCCTGCTCTCTTGGAACGCTAGCCACCGTGGAATAGGCTCAGGTCGGGCCTGGGCTCGGCCACGTGTCCTTGTCCGCCCGGTGCTCTCCTACCTCTCCTCCTCTGTAGCAGCAGCAAGATTGGGGCTCCCCTCTTTTTTCTCCTTCCTCTTTCTCTCTCTTCCTTCTCCTTCTCCTCTCCTCCTTCTCCCTGCAGTGGCTCCGGGGTTTTCCTGGCCCCAGAGTGCTGCTCGGCAGTAGGCCGGGTAGCCGGGTCTTCTTGCTCCTGGCTCAATTTGGGTCGTGGGGGGGGGTCAGCGGTTCCCCCAGTTGAAGGCCGGGTGTCCCCGGTTCCCCCTCAGCAGTGGCGGTGGCAGCGGCATTCTCAGCAGCCCGAAGCAAGCCTGGGAGCACAGTTTGTTCTGGCTGGCTTCAGGAGCTGCTCGCTGCCATGGCGCCCGCCATTTTGCCTCACTGGAAGTCCCCATATGATGTGTCTTGTACCATTGAACCAATCACGCAACATTCATTCCCTGCTAATAAAACTGCAACACTTAAAATATAAATCCGGGGACATTAAATTAAATCTGGGGACATTAAATTAAATCCGGGGACATTAAATTAAATCCGGGGAAATTCCGGGGACGGATTTGTCCCGGGGACAGGTTTGTAAATCCGGGGACTGTCTCCGGGAAATGGGAACGTCTGGTTACCATAATATAGCAGCCATCAAACTAGGTAAAAGTAAGGTAAGAGGTAAAGCACCCCTGGATGGTTAGGTCCAGTCAAAGGCGACTATGGGGCGCAGCACTCATCTCACTTTTCAGGCCGAGGGAGCTGGCGTTTGTCCACAGAAATCTTTCTGGGTTGTGTGACCAGCATGACTAAACTACTTCTGATGCAATGGGACACCATGACAGAAGCCAGAGCGTTTACCTTCCCACCACAGTGGTACAAGGTGTGCTGCCTGGGAGTCATTTTGGACTCACAGCTGTCCATGGAGGCGCAAGTCAATTCTGTGTCCAGGGCAGCTGTCTACCAGCTCCATCTGGTATGCCAGCTGAGCCCCTACCTGCCGTCAGACTGTCTCACCAGAGTGGTGCATGCCCTGGTTATCTCCTGCTTGGACTACTGCAATGTGCTCTACGTGGGGCTACCTTTGAAGGTGACCCAGAAACTACAACTAATCCAGAATGTGGCATCTAGACTGGTGACTGGGAGCAGCAGCCAAGACCATATAACACCCATCCGGAAATACCTA
This sequence comes from Podarcis siculus, assembly GCA_034642415.1. Lineage (NCBI taxonomy): Eukaryota > Metazoa > Chordata > Lepidosauria > Squamata > Lacertidae > Podarcis > Podarcis siculus. The sequence continues at coordinate 119,897 of JAXCMG010000071.1, read as the reverse complement.
CATTGGCTCCCAGTACATTTCCAAGCACAATTCAAAGTGTTGGTGCTGACATTTAAATCCCTAAACATCCTCGACCCAGTATACCTGAAGGAGCATCTCCACCCCCATTGCTCAGGCTGGACACTGAGATCCAGCTCCAAGGGCCTTCTGGCGGTTCCCTCCCTGCAAGAAGTGAGGTTACAGGGAACCAGGCAGAGGGCTTTCTTGGTAGTGGCGCCCGCTCTGTGGACCGCCCTCCCATCAGATGTCAAGGAAATAAACAACTATCTGACTTTTAGAAGACACCTGAAGGGAGCCCCGTTTAGGGAAGTTTTTAATGTTTGATGTTTTATCGTGTTTTTAATATTCTCTGGGAGCTGCCCAGAGTGGCTGGGGAAACCCAGCCAGATGGCCGGGGTATGAATTTTATGATGATGATGATGACAATGAGACAGGAGAGAGACTGGCTTGGTCCAAACTCCCTGGCTTAACCATTTTGGCTTCTCTTTCTGGGAGCAAATGCCTTTCCTTTCCTCTGCAGGACACAAGGCAACAAGCTTATGAAATCTTTAAGTCAATTCGACACCTATTCTCTCTCATTCCCAGCGCTAGAATAATCGTGTCATAAAATTAGGATGGGAAGGAAGGAAGGCGCTCATCTTCCCATCGCCACATAAATCAACTTGACAAGTACCGAAGAGAATCGAAAACGACTTATTTTTTTGGCAATAGCCATTACTTTTTGGACTAGAGTCAAGTACAGTGGGCAAGTGGGGGGTTAAAGCTTAAAAAAAAACAAAGACAGCAGCTGTAGTTTTCAAAACTGGATTCCCATTCTTCTGAATTCTCTAGTAGTCACTGTGCTGCTTCTCTACATTTTTCCATACCAGACTGTTCTTTTCCGCCTTGTGTTTTCTTCAGCCTTCCCCTTCCCCGCTGGCAGCTTGCCACTGCATCCAGGACGGATGGAGAGCTCAGATAAATAATGGTCGCTCGGCCCTTAAAAAGCTCGTGAGTTACGATGGCGCTTCAAATTAGGTGGAGCTGCCGTAGCCAACGTTGAAACATCACTGGCTGGCCCAAAATCGCTGCCCGGCTCATAACATGCAAAGGCGTCGGGAAGAGTGCAATGTGCTGTTTGCCAGGCTGCTCAAAGTCCAAGCCTGTATTGCCGTACCAGAGATGCCACAACAGGCCTCATGTGACATTTAGAGAGCCGCTGTGGTTAGAGCGTCGGACTGGGGGTTGGGAGACCAGGGTTCAAATCTCTACTTGCTCAAACAGCTCGCTAGGTGACTCTGGGCCAGTTACTGTCTCTCAGCCTAACCTACCTCACAGGGCTGTTGTGAGAATAAAAAGTGGCAACAGAGAACCATGTTTGCCGCTTCAAACTCCTTGGAGGAAAAGTAGGCTATAAATGCAATAAATCAGGGGTCAGCAAGGTTTACCTCGCCAGGGCCGGTTCACTCCAGCAGAGACCCCTCCGTGGGCCGGATTGGACCTGCGCCCGAATGGGCCCGCCCGTGATTTCTTGCATCTGCGTCTGATCTCATTATCTTATTTTACTATTATTTTTTAATAGAAAATTCTGTGCCACCTTTCAATAGAGACTCCCAGGGCAGTTTATTTGAATAGATATAAGGCGCACGGTAGATGCAAAACAAATCGGAAGAATCATTGAAGGCGAGGATTGAAAAGGCAGCGGTGATAACCTAAAGAAGATATGCAGCAGAAGGACTCGTGTCTTTGCTTGCAGGACGTCAGGAAATCGTTGAGAATCTACAAGTGTCTGTGTGTTGAGGAGGAGAAGACCTTACAGACTATGTTAATGTGCTCATGTGTATGTGCATTTGTATGAATGTGGCACATCAGGGGGTTGGACTCTTCGTATGTATAAAAAAAAATCTCTGTGGAAATGTTTTTTTTAAAAAAAGTTTTTTAAAATATATTGAATTTGCCATTAGCTCACCAGCACCATCTAGTGTCACATTTGTAGAATGCACTTAAAATGTTATATTTGCAGCTGTATAATTGAATCCTAAATGACCTTCGGGTCCCTTCCTACTCTTCTATGATAAGCCCTCACTAGTAGGAACTAAAAGTGCAATATGAACTATACCTTTTTTTGTTGTTTTTGAGTTCTTTCTGTCCCACCTTTCACTCCTTTGTTTGCAGTTCCTCCATTATTTGCAGGAAACAGTGGAGTGAACCCAACAGCTCCAAAAAGACCTCATACCTGAGGACATGGCAAGCGCTGGCTGTTGTGACATGACATTCTCAGCAAGTCTTATGATCGGCCCCAAAGTGCAATAGATTACTCAAAACAGCTCTGTTAAGTACAGTAAATAGCTCCATGAAGGAAACCCTAAACAAAGAGAAAAGCTAGGTTCCCTCTGTCCTTTTGCTCTGAGTAACTGCTGCTTTGTTTTCAGCTTGGTCACTGTATAATCTCCAAACACAAAGAAGGGACACCCTACGTTACAGTAATCATTGCTGGGTTGGAGGTAGAATTATCTCTTCAAAAAAGAAATAACCTGTTTAAAAAGGGAGGATTGGACACATTCTAGACAAGTCCATACCACAGCAAAGCTCCTCTGAATGTCACACACTAATGGAGACCATTTGGATGCCATTTTCAATAACAGATCTCTAAACAATGAGCAATACCCAACTTTAGTCACGCTCCAAGTAGATCCATCGAAATCGATGAATAGGAGTTAGTTGGGTCTCACTCCATGCAATTAGGAAAACCAGAAAAATAGAAATAGGCTGCAGTCACACCTCACTTCATCCCATTTCCCTAACTGTTCATTTCTGCATTATATTTGAGTCTTTGCACGATGCAAAAGCTGCTTCTGGAAAACCGAGTGCATATTTAGCACTAGTTTCTGTGTTATCTGATTCGAGGAAAAAATACTTCTGTGTACAAATTGTTGCTGTTTTGAATGAGCGTGATGCGATAGCGCATGAAACTTGGCACATCCAGAAGAGAAAGTTGAGATTGTGGGTGGGATGAATGATTAAAGAAGTCAAACTGGATGCCCGCTAAATATTTTAGACTGCAACTACCACCATCCCCTACCATTGGCAATGATAGCTGGGCTGCAGCTGATGGAAGCTGCCGTCCAAAACATCTAAAAGGCACCAGGAAGGCTGCAGTCTAGTTTACAAATGCAATCACATTGCTAGGTTGTTGCATGGCGAGTTCCTGCCTCCCCCCATAGAAATAAAGACACAGGACACAAGAATTCGAGTTAATAAGTCAAATTAGGCCACAACTTTATTGATTACAGGAACTGAGCGGTATTGGCCTAGGCATTGGTCCTACAACTAACCGGACTGGCCGGTGAGGGTTAACCACCAGTGGGAGGAGTCCTGCTGAGGCACATCAACTAGGACTTCCCCCGGGGTCACCACATGGGGGCGTGCCATGGGCCCACACCTCCATAGGCTTAGGATGAGGCCACGCCCCCCCGGAATCCTTTACCGGACTACCCTTTATTTGCATAGCAATAGACTGTACCCCCAATGCCTACCACCAATACCGTGGAGTTGTGACGGTTTGCTACGAGGTAGGTGAAAACCAAATGGCTGGAGCCAATCTGCCAGATGGAAAAATTCCTACCAGGCCCCTTGACGGCGACCAACCGAGGTTCATAGCAACGTCAGAGAACCTAGACCCGCTTGAGAATAAGAAAGACACACAGACACGGTGGCAGGGGGCAGAACACCCCCTGCCAACGTGGGAAACGGCTCCTGCTCACAACTCCTCCCCTCCCTGAGGAGGAGAGGCTTTGTGATTCAAGGACCCGCCACCTGCTTGAGGATAAGAAAGACACATGGGCGCGGTATATTAGGTTAATGGGAAAGGTAAAGGACCGCTGAATGGTTAAGTCCAAAGGCGACTATGGAGGTGCAGCGCTTATCTTGCTTTCAGGCCGAGGGAGCCAGTGTTTGTTCACAGACAGTTGGGGATTGGAACCGCCGACCTTCCAGTCAGCAACCCCAAGAGGCGCAGTGGTTTAGACCACAGTGCCACCCTCCAAACCTCACACACTGCTTCGCACACCGCTGTCACCTTAGCCTCTCAGTAACAGTTGCTGCATTCAGAGCTGGGCTCAACCGGCGCTGACGTAGTGATCTTCTGCAAACCAGTTAGCCTAAAGCAAACTAGCAGCTAAAGATCCTCAACGCTTGCTCAACCTGCACGTGGTCAAGGAGGTCCTTCCTGGAGGTCTTAATCCGATGAGAAGCAGCAGCACAATGGCTGGGAAATGCTGCCGCAGCCACGTCTGAGCGGCTAAACCCCGCCCCCAAGCCTCCAGCCAATTGGCTGGCCACCTGGGGGAGTGGCACAGCAGCCGGAGCAGCTGGGCAGGGGGCGGAATGCGGGAAATTGCCCCCCTCACAACTCCTCCCCTCCTTGAGGAGGAGAGACTTTGTCTAAACCACTGAGCCTCTTGGGCTTGCCGATCAGAAGGCCGGCGGTTCAAATCCATGGGACGGGTGACCTGCATTGCTATGTCCCAATTTCTGCCAACCTAGCAGTTTGAAAGCATACCAGTGCAAGTTGATAAATAGGTACTGCTGCAGCGGGAAGGTAAATGGCATTTCTGTGCCCTATGGCACTTGTCACTGTGTCCCGTTGCACCAGAAGTGGTTTAGTCATGCTGGCCACATGACCCAGAAAGTTGTCTGTGGACAAACGCCGGCTCCCTTGGCCTGAAAGTGAGGAGAACTCCATAGTCGCCTTTGATGGAACTTAACTGTCCAGGGGTCCTTTACCTTTTTTAAGAAATACCAAAGAGAGGGGGGGGGGACCCAACAGAGAAAGTTTCTGAGAGCATAAAGGAAAACCACACAGAACAAAGTCTTTAGGTTTATTGCAGGCCATTCTGTCCATAAGCATCATCTTTATATAAACAACAACAACCCCAACCACATCCAGTCATTCTTCCTGGAATTGTTAACAGCTTTTAAAAAAGAAGAAGTGACTCCTGATTCAATTGAGCTTTCTTGAAAGGTGTCTACTTTCTAGTTTATTTGCTTTTGCTGTTCAATACACCCTTTTAGATACAGGAACCCATCTGATATTGAATCCATTCTGGTATTTTCACTTAGAATCTGAAAACAAAATCTGGAAAGCAGGGGTATTTTTGCTTTCATTTCATTAACAGCTATTTTTTCATTTCAGATTCCTGATTCATTTTGTTCTTCCGCAAAAAGGCTCTGCTTTCTACTGTTCAGGGGTACCCTTTCAAATACAGGAATCTATCTGATATTGGATCCATGCTGGTATTTTCCTAAAACAGAATACAGAAAGCAAGAAAACTCCTTTCTTTCTTTACTTTCTTTTTACTAGCTGTGAATATGCAGCACTGAGGAGGATAATATTGTTAGAACTGAAAGGATGGGCGTAGCTGGGGGGCAGGGAGTGGTAGCTGCCCCCGCTAAATCAATAAAAATAAATATCTAACTGAGATTCTGCCTCTCCTAAGAAAAGGCCTTGCCCCCCCCCCCCCAAATCCTGGCTACACTCATGACTGAAACCGAAACAAGCAGTCTGTTGCACCCTATCCTTCATTGATTGTTCAATTTGGCCAGCTCACGGTATTATTTATTACAATTATCTATTTCATAAAGCCACTTTTGACATCAGGAGGAGGTGGGATTGCGGGCTCACGCCCCCAACACGTGCGCGGGGCTGCTTCCAGCCCCGTGCGATGAGGGGAATCCTCGGGCCGCATCATCCCCTGAGCCAGCCAATCAGCTGGCTCGGGGTGTGTGGCTTGCCCCATTTAAGGCAAGCGCGGCCCTGATATCTCCTTCTTTGGTCCATGCAGCTGTTGTGGTTTCCCACCCACCTGCCCTTTCTTTTTTCTTTTTTAAGGTTCCCCTTCTGACCTTGCTATGGACTTCGGTTGGTCGCCGTCAAGGGGCCTGGTAGGAATTTTTTCCACTTGGCAAATTGGCACCAGCCATTTGGTTTTTTGCCTACCTCGTAGCAAATCGTCACAACTCCTTGGTTTTGGCGGTTAGGCATTGGTAGGGGTATTGTTATATAGATGTGTTGGCGGGGAGGAGCAGCATCACCTCCCCCAAATATTGAAGGGTAGTCTGGTAAAGGATTCCGGGGGCCTTGCCTCTTCCGAAGCCTATGGAGGCCAGGGCCTAAAGCGCACCCCCGATCGGTGACCCCGGGGGAGTCCCTAGTTGATGTGCATCAGCAGGGCTCCCCCTGCTGGTGTTGACCCTTCCCGGTTTTCAAGCTAACAGGCTGAAGCTGGATAGTCTGATAGGACCAATGCCTAAGCCAATACTGCTCTTACCTGTAACCAATAAAGTTGTGGCCAATTTTAGCCCATTAACCTTAAATAATTGTGTCCTGTGTCTTTATTCCTACTGGGGCAGGCGGGAACTCACCACGCAACAGACAACCTGTTGGCATTCTACTGTAAAGTTCTGGTGTGCATGTGGATGTGTTTAGAAAATGGCACAGATGAAAGCAAACGTTTTGCAGACAGATCCCTCGCACTTCTCTTGATCCTTCTGGATCTCCTTCCTCAACAGAATGTCTATTCAAGAGTTAGATCTCTTATTTCTTTGAGAAGCCTCCAAGATGATGGTGGCAGAGGACTGAAAGCTGTAATACAGTTAAAACCAATCCTATATTAATAGACTTAGGAGACACTTTAATAGTAGGCTTGGTGGCTCAAAGGATTAATGAAGTGATAGCTCTCAACATAATTGCAAGAATCCAGTCAAGTCATGCCCAGATTCATATTGGGGTAACTGTAGGGAATTCAACCTCACAACACTATGGACTAAGCGAGGTAAAGGTAAAGGGACCCCTGACCATTAGGTCCAGTCGTGAGCGACTCTGGGGTTGCGGCGCTCATCTCACTTTATTGGCTGAGGGAGCCGGCGTACAGCTTCTGAGTCATGTGGCCAGCATGACTAAGACGCTTCTGGCGAACCAGAGCAGCGCACGGAAACGCCGTTTACCTTCCTGCCAAAGTAGTATCTATTTATCTACTTGCGCTGGCGTGCTTTCGAACTGCTAGGTTGGCAGGAGCAGGGACTGAGCAACGGGAGCTCACCCCGTCGTGGGGATTCGAACCGCTGACCTTCTGATTGGCAAGCCCTAGGCTCTGTGGTTTAACTCACAGCGCCACCCGCATCCCTATGGACTAAGCGAAACTTACAGCAAAAATAAGAAAGCAACATGGAGGACTACTATGGAAGAATAGAAGCCCTTTTGGGAACATCTGGGGGTGGGATCACAATCAGATGAAATCGCGAGCAGGATTTGAAATATGAGCATGGTAATATAGGAGACAGAAGAATATGTTTTAGGGGAAATGTTTATTAGATTGCAGCATGTAAATGGCACACGACTGAGAACAGCATGGAGGAAAAGGAGGAAAGTCAAAGTTTAAAGAGAAATGTACAAAATTTGGAATTTATATGTAATTTTGTTAAAGTTTGGTAAAAATTTGATACCAATACAACAACAAACAAACAAACAACCCTGTAGCTAGAAGTGCTGTTTGCAGCCAGCCTATGCAACTGATTCCCAGAAACGGATGAGTGAATCTGTTAGTTTCGATTTCTCTCGAATCTTCATTTTTCAAATCCTATGCTCAGTTCTCCTCATTTCTGCACCAGTTTGCAATTTGTTCATTTTTTTAAAAAAAGTCATTCTCATAATACACAACATTTTGCCTCACAGACACAAGTTCCCAGAGCAATTTTCCTCAATACAATGCATTGCCATATATTATTTTCATTAACATGTGGGTTCTTATGCACTGTTTTAACCTTGATCATGCATTTTTCTGAACATTACTTGACTGGAGGGCTGCGTTTGAAAATTTGGAAAAGTGCCACATTTTGAAGACTGCTGTGATTCAGTTCAGGCAAAAATCTGTTTGCCTTTCAATGCGAACTGAATCGAACCTCTGCCCGATCCCTATTCCCAAACGAGTGTCATATATTTTTAAAAATAAATTTATTTACAATTTTCATTCATAACAAAAGAAAAACAACAACAAAGAAACTAAAAGAATGGAAGAAAAAAGTTGAACAAGTGAAATCTTCAATGATACATTGGGCAATAGATATTGGTTATCACAGAAATGGAGGTATGGGAAAGACTGTGGAACATGGACATAAAATTTGCAGCATGTTATGGTTTAAGAGGAAACTATATTCAAATGTTGTACAGATGGTATCTAACACCAAGTAGATTGGCAGAAATGTATAAATCAAAATTGAATATGTGCTGGAAATACAAAAGGAAAGAAGGTACCTTTCTCCATATGTGGTGGCCTTGTATTAAGGTTAAAGCTTATTGGGAAATGATATATAATGAATTGAAAAAGGTGTTTAAGTTAACATTTGTGAAAGAAAAGAAACAGAAGCTTTTCTCTTGGGAATTATGGGATCAGAGTTACCAAACAATATGGAAATTTATTTATGTATGCAACCACTGCCGTAAGAATGATATTCACCCAAAAATGGAAAGAAAAAGAAGTCCCCGTGAAAGAATAATGGTTACAGAAATTAATGGACTATGCAGAAATGGTGAAACTTACCAGAAGAATAAGAAATAAAGAAAAAGTGTGTTCTCCCTCATGGAGAGCACGGGTTGCGGGCAGGGCTGACAAGACACCTCACTGTTGCTAGGCAAATGGTTTGGCCATCCTTTAGGCAGGGGCGGGCTGTTACTGGGGAAATCTAGATGTTGCCATTTGTTGATTGACTGCCCTATTTGTTAAATACAATGCTCGCAGAGACGAACTTCCTCTTTTCGCTGCTTACTTCAGATCACCCGCCCTCCCATCCCTAATTTTAGGCTGTTTGTTTGACCTTGCTATGCCTGTCATGGGGTCATCTGCTTTGGGGCAGGGGCCCGGTAGGAATTTTGTCCATTTGGCTGATTAGTGTGTGCCACTTGGTTTTTTGCCTACTGCATAGCAAATCGTCACAACTTGTAAGGTTTGCGGTTAGGCATTGGTCTTGGAATTGGTTGAGGGGTATGGATTTGGCTGTGCCTGCCCCTCCAAAATGCTGCTGCTTCAAGGGTTTTCCGTTAAAGGAACCCAGGGGCTCCCCATGCTTTTGTCCGAAACCCCCTGACAAGGGGCTAGGGCCACGCAAGCCCCTGGGAGCATTCTGGGGAGAGGTGAGGCATGGTTCCCAGTCCCGTCTCTCTCCCCAGGTGACTTACCCTTGCTGACTTCGGGGGGGGGGGTGCGAATGTCAGAGCTGTCCCTGTGCGGGGGCTGTTAGTGCTACCAATGCTTAAGCAACCACTCACATTGCTGTAATTTGAATAAAGTTGTGGCCAAAATTATGCCAAAAACCTTAAACAAAAATTAAGTGTCAATTGTGTTTTTCTTTGGGGGGGTGTCTTGGGGACCTCGACACGCAACAGACTTTTTATCAAGGAATGGAAAGCATTTATTGAATATTTATTACAAACAAATTGTAAACAATTAAAACTTTAGCGGGGTTACTGTAAAAAACTTGCAGTTTCATGGAGGGGGGGGAGTCGAAGTCCCAAAATAAGTGTGTCTATGCAGTCTCAATTAGCAATGAACACAAACTGGAAGTAATTTTTCCCCAGCCCTGTCTCTAGCAGAGTGGACAGCTGAGTCCCAGTAAACGGACACAAAATTCAGAAGGCATAATGGGACCAGAAGAATGCGATTCATATGCTTTCATATGTCCCAAACCCAGGACAGCATCTTTGCAAAGGCTTCAGAAACAAAGGTTTGGTTGACATAGGAAATTTGGGTTTTACTTTATTCCCAGCCTGATGTTTTCAGTCATAGTTTTGCTGTACAGCAGACTTGGAGGTAAAAGCAGCGACTGCGGGTTTCTTCCACAGATTTAAGGCTTCATTTAAACTCAGCAATGTAAGGCAAAGTATAGTCTGCCCCTCTTGTCTCCCCCTGCCATTCATGTGAACAAGAGGCAAAACAATGTGTTTAAGGGCCACGTAGACAAAACATATGGATTTTTCACAGCTTTGGAGATAACTGATGTTTTGCTCATGTATCTGTTTGATTTCATGCACTTTTGTTTTCAAAACATGTTCGGGGCTGTCTGGTAGCCTTTGATTCTCAGCCATCTTTTTGTTTTTCCTCCCAAGACGTGCTGTTTAATCTTTCCTGTTCAGACGCCGGCATCACGGTGGGCAAAACATTAGGGAACAGAGGCTCCAAGTATGAAACGAAAACAGACACCTGTTGCCAATAGAACATGCTGGTATAATGGCCATCTGATGTCCTAGTGGGATTTTTTAAAAAAATTAGAAAATAAATATTATTGTTAATTTTTTCAAAAATAAAGACGGTGAGCTTAGCATACGAGTCTGGCCATTGAGATGTATTTTTCCATTTTCTTTTATTTTTTTGCTTTCAGTTTAACTTTTGCTACCAGGACAAAAGGGGGAAGAAGAATGCAGTCGTTGTGGTTAAACCATCATTTATAAAGACAGGGAAAGTTGCTCCATGTGATGCTTCCTCCTTTTGCATCTTGAGTTCCGAAAAGAGCTCCTCTTTGTGCTAATTTTTTTTTAAATAAAAAAAATCAGTGTTTTAAAAGTCATCTTGAAAAGGGGCAGGGGGGCAAACACACGTGACTTCCCAATTTGCCTGTAGCTTTCCTGGCACGGAATGGAGAAATATTTCTTCATCTCACGTTGCATAATCATTTTTGACGTATTGTTTGTTCCAGCTCAGGGTTGCTTTCATCAAACCACAAATCCAGCGGAATAGGAGAAATGTTCTTTCTCTTTTTCTCCCTTCCTTTCACAAGGCTAACGAGAGTAATCATGGAATACAGTGTACTAGGAAACATAATTGTTGTTCACTAATATCCCCCTCTGCTGATGTGCGGCTGCAGGCTTACTGCCCCAGTAAGCCTGCAACTGACTTCTCAGTGGATTTTACTTGGCATAAAAAGATGGAGGCTGCCATCCTACGCTCACTTACCTGCTGGGAGTAAGCCTCATTGAAATTAATTGGACTTACCTGTAAGCATAACTAGGATTGCTCTGTAGAGATAAAAGGAGGATGGGGGGGATGCCTTATAACATGAAATAAGTAAGAAATTATCTAATAATAATAATAATAATTTATTTACACCCCGCCCATCTGGTTGGGTTTCCCCAGCCACTCTGGGTGGCTCACAACAGAACACAAAAAACATGATAAAGCATCAAACATTAAAAACTTCCCTAAACAGGGCTAACTTCAGATGCCTTCTAAAATTCAGATAGTTGTTTATTTCTTTGACATCTGATGGGAAGGTACCACTACCGAGAAGGCCCTCTGCCTGGTTCCCTGCAACCTCACTTTTCGCAGTGAGGAAACCTCCAGGAGATTGTTTATGTATGCGACAACAGCAGCAAGAATTTTGTTATCACAAGTATGGAAAGCAGAGAAAACGCCAACAAAGGAAAAATGGCAAGTTAAGCTTATGGACTATGCAGAACTGGCTAAGCTGACAGAGAGGATACATGAGAGAGAAACAACATCGATTTCAAAAAGGAGTGGGAACCATTTATAAACTATATAAAAAGACAGTATAAAGATTTGGACCCATTGGCAGGTTTTGACTAAACTTTCACAACTATATAAGAGGTAAAACCAGCAGGGTATAGAATTTGTTTCATAAATCAATACGGAAATAAGGGGGGAGGCCAAAGAGGGGGGAGGGGAGAAATATGGATATATAAATTGTTCAGTTAAGATTTGTGGAAAATTTGTTGTTATAATTTGAAAATTCGATAAAAATTATTTTAATAAAAAAAATCAAATATTAAAAACTTCCCAATACAGGGTTGCCTTCAGATGTATTCTAATAGTCAGATAGTTGTTTATTTTCTTGACATCTGGTGTCAGGGTGTTCCACAGGGAGGGTGCCACTACCGAGAAGGCCCTCTGCCTGGTTCCTTGTAACCTCACTTCAATTGCCAAGTGTTTTCTGGGTGATCCAGGCTTTCGGCATATATGACACCCTTCCCTGAGGCATCTACCCCTTCTCTTTCTCTAATCCTTCTAGGTCCATAGGTTCGCACCTGCTGTTTATCTGCCCCTGTGGTGTTTGCCCTCCTAGGTGGGTCATAAGGAAAGGGTTAAATGAGTGTGATGTGATTGGCCAGTGGGAACCCAAGGGGAGGAGTTAGAGTTAGAGTTAGAGTTGGAGTGGTTGAAAAGTCAGTTGGGAGTTGGGAGTTGGATAAGCAAGAGGGAGGATAAGTCTGTGGGTTGGTCGAGTTGTGTTGTGAGAGAGTGAGAGGAACTGTTAGGTGGAGTCAGATAGATAGTTGGGATAATCAATTTGAAGTTGTTAGGAACGTATAGGTCAGTAAAGGAACTAAGATTAAGAAACTGCCAAGAAAAATTAACGGAAACCATAAACTTGTCAATGCCTATAAAATAAACTTGATTATTTGTTAATGTTAACAACTGTCTGGACTCCGTGTGTACCCGAGAGAAATGGGTTGGTGGCAGCGGGAAAGCAATCACAGTGGTGGCACAGGGATCAATAGACCGTCAAACGTCCGGGGACCCTGTGTGATCGCCACAGCCCCTCTGTCACTTCTGACCACTTTTTTGCCTGCCATCGCCATCCTTCACAGCCATTATCACCTAGCGATCTGAAAGCATTTCCCTCTACTGCCAATCCTCTTTCCATCTTTGCGACTGCATTATAGACTTTTCTCCTTCAGAGTAACCAGTCTGCGTGTCATGTTGCAGCATTCCACGGAATGTATCTCTATCTCTACCAGGGTAAACACTTCTTACAGCAATAATAAGAAGAATAATGAAATATGACAGCCAATTATGTCTAAATGCAGTGTTTCGGAAAGAAACCTTCCATATGCTAATTTACATTGTTTTATGCACCGTTGGGCCTCTCGCTGTCATAGGGCTGACTGTACAATGGGTATCTGTAGAAATGATCTTTAAAAGCTTGGATTCTAATTAGGGTTGCTTGGGCTGTCAATCAGCAAGAGTTCTTCACGTGAGGGTTATAGTGATGGCTTGATTACTACCGAGTGTCAGAGGATCGTCCTGGATCTCTCTTTGATCATCTCCGTAATTGCCTAGCAAGGGGAGACAAACGAAGAGGTGATAACTGTTACAGAAGGCTGGTTAGCATTTGCATTCACGGTTAGAGCTCGCAGCTCACAGGATCAGCCTTGGCTGGCTGGCATCCCCTCTGCGTGGGATTTGCAATATCTGTTTGTGTGGTTGCCACCCAACGGCCCAGAGGTAAAAGCTTTCTCTTGAGAAACAGATTCAGGTAGGTAGCCATGTTGGTCTGATGCAGTCGAAATAAAAATAAATAAAAAATAAAAAATTGTCCAGTAGCACCTTATAGACCAACTAGGTTTGTTTTGGTATAAATTTTCGTGTGCATGCACACTTCTTCAGATACACTGAAGCAGAAGCCTCCAGACCAGGGGTCAGCAAACTTATCGTTCCTCAGGTCAGTGTCTCCAGCGCCGATCATGCGGTGGGCAGGAGGGCGGGGGAGCGAGTGCCCATACGCGTGTGCACACGCTATTTCAGGCACATTTCCATGTCAGAGGAGCACTGGAAATAGCTTGTGCACGGGCCTCCTCCGACCCAGAAGTGGGCAGCCGTGCAGCACAGCACCAGTAAGAGCAGGCAGCAGCAGCGGGTGGCGGGGGTTGCCTTGGGCCGGATAAACGAGTCCCTTGGGCCTTATCCGGCCCGCGGGCCTTAGTTTGGGGACCCCTGCACCAGACCCTTATATATAGTGGGAGGGTGGGGTGGGGTATTTCGCAGAAGGGTAGTAGGAGATGGGTGATTGGCTTGATGGCTATGGTAAACCTGTTGATGACTGTTAACAACTGTTAACGACTGCAATTAGTCCTACAGGAAAAAGCAAGGGACGACCAAAAATAGCTTTAGCATGTGTAATGAGACAAGAATCCAATATCTCTATTAAGACCAGGTCTCTCCACAGTTTGGTGATAAGTTGTAATTCAGCAACTTCTCTTTCAAGTCTATTTCTGAAATTCTTTTGTAACAACACAGCTGCTTTGAGATCTTGTATTGAATGTCCTGGGAGATGGAAGTTTTCTCCTATTGGTTTCTCTGTCTTGTCATTCCTGATGTCAGATTTATGTTCTTTTATCCTTTGACGTAGGGTTTGGCCTGTAGGGTTTGGAAAAGAGTTGGAACTGGGCCGGCATTCTTGGGAGCGGTCCAAAGATGGATGCCAGAAGAAAAACCCTACGCCGGAAACCAAGAAATAAATCCCATTGAAGTGGACAAAGCGAAACAGTGGTGATGGCAAGAGCACTAACAGAACTGAACAACAGGGGCAAAGGCCTGTTCTCGTGTTGCCAGCCTCTGGACCTCTCATGGAGGAGGCACACAAAGAAGGGCCTCCGATGATGATCTCAGAGTCTGGGTCAGTTCATATATTGCAACACTTTGTGAGGTAAGGTGTTAGTGCACCCATTTTACAGATTGGACAACTGAAGCTGGGTCAGTGGAATTAATGTCAGAGCTGGCATTTGGAGCTATGCCACAGTCCAGTATTCCACTGATTCTCAACGTGGTATTTACCAAAGGTGTCATGGGCTTTGAAGATGCTGGAACTCAGGACGAAAGGGAGAAATGCACTAAGAGGAAGGCACACTTGTCAATCCCTCACAATGATCAACTCCTGCCCAGAAGCCAATATCCTGACTGTGGAAGGATTTGTGGATCCAGAATTGGCCTCCATGGTCATTTACGGACTTACTGTTAAGACCGTGTTCATGGAAGACAATCTTACTTGGCTACGAGTGATTGCCAAAGAAGAAAATTAGAAGGGCTATGCACACATATTTCATTTAGAAGAATTTGACATTCAGAAAGAAAGTAGGGAGCGATGATGATAGACTAGATCAAAACATGGGGAGGTATCCATCTCCCATTCCTGCTAGACGTATTGTTGTTGTTCAACTGATGCAGTTGGTGTTAAAATACTGTGTCTTGTCTTTTGTTGAATGAAGTTAGATTGGATACAATACAGAACTAATGAGCCGTATTGAGATAAGGTTAATCACTTGCCATGCTATTGCATACAAATTGCTTGAGATGGCAATATTTCTCATTTGAAAGTCACTGAATAGCTTGGAAAGGAAGACAACTTCGTTAAGTGGACAACAGCTCTGAGCATGCTAGCTTTGCAGAGGGAAATATGAAGGTCATTTCATTAATTGTAACCACCGTCAAGTTAGGGCGAGCTCTCGCCCTCTCTTGAAGTGATAACCAACATATGATCACCTCATCACTTCCCAGTAGATTTACTAATCCCCCATCCTTCACTAGATAATTGCCTGGCTAGGTAAGAAAACATGATGTACGGCAGCATTTTCACAGGGTAATCAAAGGACAGCTGCAAATGTCACATGAACAATGTATTAAGTAAATTCCCCTTTTATACTTGGACTCGGATCCATAGAGGAGTTGTTGTTGTTGTTGTTGTTGTTGTTGTTGTTGTTGTTGATTTATGAAATTTGTATCCCAAGATCCCAGGGCAGTTCACAACAGAAAAATATTGCTACAAAAGTTGGGTGTGTCTCCTTCTCTGTGCCAAGTGCCCATTGGGTCCCAGGTCTGTGTTTCTTTGGAGAATTGAGACACGGCAGAGAGTGTCGTAGCTTTAAGAAATGTGGTTAATTTGCCTATTTACACCTTCATTCTGAGTGGAGGGAATCTAGATCTTACAGCTTGGTCATTCAAGAGGAGCTAGTACCCCACAGAAGGGCAGCCATGCAGTCTAAGGCATCTCTCCCAGCCAGCCTGCAGCCAGCCTGCCCAAGATGGATCCCAATCTTTCTTCTTCCCCCTCCTTCCCAGAACACCCTGTTAAAAACATTCTTTTCCTGTCACCTCACAACCATTTACCCTGGCAACCTTCCAAATGTCCCAGTCTCTGTTCACACCTCAGGGCAAGAGAGGAGGACAATTCTCTTGTATTGCCAATGGCCCGTATTGTTTCTTAATGGTCCTAGCCTGGCCAGGTCATTTTGCATAAACTAGCCCAGGAATTCCTCTGCAGCTTGTGTTTCTTCCTTCACATCCGAAATGACCAAAATTGTACCATTTATTTTCATTTTCACAAAAGGGAAATGCAAAAGACACAAAAAACTGAAACAAAAACAAACCAATAACACACACACACACACACACATATCAAAACAATTCCACTGGAAAAATGGTGATGTCCCTGTGGAGATGGCAGTACAGTGGAACCTCAATTTTCGAATGTAATCCATTCTGGAAGACTGACTTCTGAAATGTTCAAAAACCAAGGATCAAAGGGCTGTCGGCAAAGTCTATGGTGAAAACTGAGAAACGCGCCTTATTGCTGACACACTTTTTAGAAACGCATCATTTCTCGACACAGTAATTCAGTTTTACTAGCAAACCAGAGGTTAAACCAGGCATCCCACACCTTCAGCCCTCCAGATGTTTTGGACTACAATTCCCATCATCCCCGACCACTGGTCCTGCTAGCTAGGGATCATGGGAGTTGTAGGCCAAAACATCTGGAGGGCCGCAGGTTGGGGATGCCTGGGTTAAACTAACCCCTTTCCAACCCCGGAAGGAGCGTGGGACCATTCAAGCAACACAACTACACACTGCAGCTGACACACTAACGCATGGGTAGGCAAACTAAGGCCTGGGGGCCGGATCTGGCCCAATCGCCTTCTAAATCAGGCCCGCAGATGGTCCGGGAATCAGCGTGTTTTTACATGAGTAGAATGTGTCCTTTTATTTAAAATGCATCTCTGGGTTATTTGTAGGCATAAGAATTCATTCATTATTTTTTCCAAAATATAGTCCAGCCCCCCTCAAGGTCTGAGGGACAGTGGACCGGCCCCCTGCTGAAAACGTTTGCTGACCCCTGCACTAACGTGTCATGACACACAGTTTGGAAAGCTCTGATATGGATGTTTCTGAGACATAATCCCATGAATTTCACAGAAAGTATTCCTGATGAGTGTAATAAATTAAATCCTGCGTGAATGCCGCACCTTAAGGGCTATGCACACAGCTATGCAATCTTCAAACCCACCAGAACAATACAGTTTCTCCTTTTTATTATTCTAATAAATATTACAGAAATATATCTGTCTCTATATTTAAAGTCCCCATTTGTGTTTAAGTGAGAGATCCATTTCTCTACCATCAATGCCACTACTCTAAGTCCATTTGAGTGGATTTTATCTCCTGTCAGCATCTCCTGTCAACTTATCTCATGTCGGTGATCACAAGTGCTGTCATCAATCATTTCTTAATTGTAGGCAAAATCGCTGATTTTCCATGTTGAGCAAAGATGATCTTAGCAGCTAGAAGACTATCTGGAAAAAAAGCAGTCTGATGGGGACCTGCTAATTGTCCTTAAAGGGACCCCTGACCGTTAGGTCCAGTCGCGGACGACTCTAGAGTTGTGGTGCTCATCTCACTTTACTGGCCGAGGGAGCCGGCGTACAGCTTCCAGGTCATGTGGCCAGCATGACTAAGCCACTTCTGACGAACCAGAGCAGCACACGGAAACACCGTTTACCTTCCCACTGGATTAGCACCTATTTATCTACTTGCACTTTGATGTGCTTTTGAACTGCTAGGTTGGCAGGAGCTGGGACCAAACAATGGGAGCTCACCCTGTCACAGGGATTTGAATCGCCAACCTTCTGATCAGCAAGCCCTAGGCTTTGTGGTTTAGACCACAGCACCACCCTTGTCCCTTAATATGTCTTTAATATGGCTCAGAACAGAAGCTCCCATAATTTCAGAGGCAATCAACAATACCTGGCAGCAGTGAGCATAATTAGAGATGCTAGAAATTAATAAAACCAGACCAATCTGCCAAATGTATGCAACCTTTGACTCTGTTCAATACTGCATTTATCCTGACAGGATAGATCACCTTATACTAAGCTTACTGTAAACTATAGCCATCTGAGGTCAATTTAAGGAGATCATATATATTATACCAGCCTGCTGAACCTGCTGAACCAGCCAAACCAGTTCCTTTGGTAAGATAATGACCTGAAGCTAGAAGATGGAGAAACAGATTCTTGTCTTGCTTTGTGCTGGACCAAAAACTATGTCTTGGAACTTCCATGGAAACATCATCATCATCATCACCACCACCACCACCACCACCACCACCATTTAATTATACCCCGCCCATCTGGCTGGGTTTCCCCAGCCACTCTGAGCAGCTCCCAACAGAATATTAAAAACATGATAAAACATCAAACATTAAAACTTCCCTAAACAGAGCTGCCTTCAGATGTCTTCTAAAAGTTAGGTAGTCGTTTATTTCCTTGATATCTGATGGGAGGGCATTCCACAGAGCAGGCGCCACTACCAAGGAGGCCCTCTGCTTGGTTCCTCTGCCTGATTCCCTGTAACCTCACTTCTCGCAGTTAGGGAACCACCAGAAGGAGCTGGACCTCAGTGTCTGGGTTGAACGATGGCAGTGGAGATGCTCCTTCAGGTATACAGGATCGAGGCTGTTTAGGGCTTTAAAGATCTGCAACAACACATTGAATTGTGCTCGGAAATTTACTGTGAGCCAATGCAGGTCTTTCAGGACTGCCACTCCCAGTCACCAGTCTAGCTGCCGCATTCTGGATTAGTTGTAGTTTCCGGGTCACCTTCAAAGATAATTCGCAAGATCTGCTGGACTGCTAAATCTTCGAGCCCCTGCATCTTTATGTTGTATATATGTGCAAACAAAACCTTATATACTAAAGACGCCACAGTCTCCATTGACCTTCTTTCCAAGGAAACTGAACCCTGGGTATCACTGGAATCTTCCACTGCTCAACGAGTGGGGTGAGACCAGCCATATTTCTACTGTTTGAAATATTTGACATTGATTGATCTAATCAAGGCTGCCTTTTTCCCATGAGCCATTGTTAACCAACCACTAGCTCAAGCTTCACTGACTTGTGTTCCACTAGGAATACCTGAGGAATTGGATCTTTCTAAATACAAATACAGACTGACCTGATCTGTGCAAGTTGCCACTTGCCTCAGGCGAAACCCTTACTCAAGCCTTCTTTCGAAGCTAAGGGTTTTGGGGAAATGAAACACAATGCAATGAAGAAAATGTTAAAATTGGTTAGTTCCCCAAAACCTGAAGCTTTCGTTCTAGGAATAATAGGGATGGATGTCTCAGAGAAGATGATGAAACTATTTATGCACGCAAAACAACATCCTGAATCTGATATGTGCAGAAATGGAAGGAAGGAGAAGTTCCAGCCAAGGAAGAATGGATCTTAAAACTAATGGTCTTTGCGGAAATGGCAAAATTGACAGAAAGAGTAAGAGATCAAAACAAACTTTTTATTGAAGAACGGAGACCCCATTTGGACTATATGAGGAAATATTATAGCCAAATGAAGTCGCGAGCAGGATTTGAAATGTAAATAATGGAAATGGCAGCAATTGCAATAGAGGAAATAACTGTGAGATATAAAAATGCCACATCATGCAACAGATAAAAAGGGGAAAATAAAAACATCATGGAGGTAAGGGTGCAGTTAAGGGAAATATGTATGAAAGTTGAAGTTAATGTGTTACAATTTCTGAAATTTAATTTTTTTAAAGTGTAGGCTCATGTGAGCATATGCTGGTGATTTCTGTGCTAGGCAAGTTCATCTCTAATTGTTATTCATTGCATTTTCAAAGGTTTTCAACTGAAACCAAAACTTTTCCTGCTGGGACTTATGGATATACAGTTAGAAAAGGACTATGGAACTTTGCTACAATATATGATTATGGCTGTGAGACTTTTTTATGCACAAAGATGGAAGGACACCTCATTAGCAACAGTTGAAGACAGGCTGTTAAAACTCACGAGACTTCGCTCAGATGGCGACATGGGCATGTTTAACCAGAGGAAAAATCATTGTTGGCATTTGTTAAAGATTAGAAACCTCTCATAGACTTCTTGCATGAAAAAGAAATAATGACACACACATTTGTGGATTGAAGATAATGCTTGTTTATAGAAAGTGACTTTGTTAGAATAGATTGGATAAAGTGAATACAGTGGTACCTTGGAAGTCGAACGGAATCCGTTCCAGAAGTCTGGTCGAGTTCCAAAATGTTCAGATACCAACACACGGCTTTTGATTGGCTGCGGGAAGCTCCTGCAGCCAATTGGAAGCCGCATCAGACATTCAGGTTCCAAAGAACGTTCGCAAACCGGAACACTCACTTCTGGGTTTGCAGCATTCGGGAGCCAAAACGTTCGACTTGCAAGGTGTTCAGGATCTAAGGTACGACTGTATTCTTTTTATATGGCGGACGGATGAAGAATCGGAAGTTCTTTAATTTCTGAATCTTATTTTTCTATCTTTCTCTTTCAACCTCTTTCCTATTCTTTCTTTTATTTATTTCTTTTCCCTTCTCTATTTCTCCTCTCCTTTCTGTGTTTTTATTGTATGGAGAATGGGAAAATATATCAAGTTTTGTAAATAAACTTTATTCCTAAATGTGTGTGTGTGTGTGTGTGTGTGTGTGTGTCCAGGGTTGTAAAGACTGCAAAGAGAATAATTGGGTGCACTTTTCCCACCTTGGATCAAATCTATGCTTCCAGGTGCCATAAGAAAGCTGCAGAGATAGTGCAGGATAGTGCGCACCCCGGAAATGATCTCTTTCAGCTTCTGCCTTCTGGAAGAAGGTACAGGGTTATAAAGACTAGGGCCTGAGAAATAGTTTCTATCCAAATGTGATTTTGGTTTTAAACGCAGTGTAAGGTAGTCTTTATGTGATTATATTGTATTCAGTTATGGGGTATCAAAGTTTTTAGGGGCTAACCAGGCTGGGATAGCTGGGATAGCAGGCTTGTGGGTTTTTGAACGTCTGACGAAGATTTTTTCAATTTTGTTGTTCTGTATGGGACAATGACAATAAAGATTATTGTATTGCATTTGTGGGGTGGGGGCTGCAAGTTCGTCTTTTGGGCCAGCATCCCTTTGGTGCTACCACATTTCTGCTGAGCTGAAAAACGCTCTGCTCTGTTGGTCTTCACCTCCTCTTTGGTTTTCTTTGCTGATCTGTTGACACTGACTGGAGAAGCAGGGCTGTGACAATGCAGTTGTCTCCAACTGCCATTGCAGGTTGGGCTTCCAGCCAAGACAGTTAATGCTTCCCTTTGCATTCCTTTCTTCTCCCCTGAGAAGAGCGATTTTACAGACACCTGGCATTTACAGATCCAAGGAAGTTATCGCTGCTGCTAAAACCTAGCCGTGGCAGAAAATTGCTGCGGCAGCAAAATCCTACCTCTGAAGTACGAAGTCATTAAGGACGCTTTTTAAAAAAAAATGGCTCAGGCTTCATCTCTACCATTTATCATTAAGTCTTCGAGTTAATTTAATTAAAGCCATAATTGCTCATTTTAAAAGTGACACTGAATATCATAGCGCTTGGCCAAAGGAGACTGAATGGATGGACGTGTCAGAAAATGAATTGAATCCGCTGTGAGGAAACCGTTCCGTAGAACTATCTGCTAAGTATCTGACAAACATACTGCCTTTCGGTTGGCTTGGACTAGGGGAGGGGTGGGGGATGTGATTCCGTTCACATTTAAAGGCAGATCTGCTTGACTCTACCCAACACAGCCAGCTGTAGAAAATGGCATCGCTCCGAATTTTGCAATGTCATTCCGCAGTCAAGGAAGGTGCATAAATGGTCACGTGTCAGTGAAAATACCATAGGAAGATGTATTCTGTTAGGGAAAAGTGGATTGCAAAAGCATGTGTGTATTAGGCAAAAGGGACGTGGGTGGCGCTGTGGGTTAAACCACAGAGCCTAGGACTTGCCGATCAGAAGGTCGGCGGTTCGAATCCCCGCAACGGGGTGAGCTCCCAGTGCTCTGTCCCAGCTCCTGCCCACCTAGCAGTTTGAAAGCACGTCAAAGTGCAAGTAGATAAATAAGAACTGCTCTGGCAGGAAGGTAAACAGCGTTTCCGTGCGCTGCTCTGGTTCGCCAGAAGCGGCTTAGTCATGCTGGCCACATGACCCAGAAGCTGTACGCCGGCTCCCTCGGCCAATAAAGCGAGATGAGTGCCGCAACCCCAGAGTCAGCCACGACTGGACCTAATGGTCAGGGGTCTCCTTTACCCTTATTAGGAAAAAAATCACAAAAACCCCAGTGTTCTTCTTTCTTCTTTGGCAGGGTGGTATGCAAATATTCCATATGTTTTTAAATGTTTTAAACCATTTTTCTAAAGAGATATTTGCCATTGCTATTAAATGTTTTCAGTATTTCACTTGACTTGCAATTGTCTCTTTTTTCTGTTTTGCTGCTTCCCACCCTGGGCTTCTTTGGGAAGAAGGATGGTGTAGTGGATAATAATAATAATAATAATAATAATAATAATAATAATAATAATAATAATAATAATAATAATAATA
>JAXCMG010000071.1:87387-97421 GCA_034642415.1 Podarcis siculus | reverse complement strand
TAATAATAATAATAATAATAATAATAATAATAATAATAATAATAATATATTTATACCCCGCCCATCTGGCTGGGCTTCCCCAGCCATTCTGGGCAGCTTCCAACAAAATATTAAAATACAGTAATGCATCAAACATTAAAAGCTTCCCTAAACAGGGCTGCCTTCAGATGGTTAGAGAGTCGCAGTAGGACCCGGGAGACCAGAGTTCGAATCCCCACCCAGCTGTGAGGCAGTCCCTGCTTCTCAGCCTAGCCTACTTTGCAGGGTCGCTGTGGGAATTAAACGAGGAGGGGGAGAACTGTGTGTACCAGCTCGAAGGAAGAGTGGGATTTAAATATCACAAAGAAAATAAGGAAACAAAACGCCATCAATCAGTCCTCCGAAATGCCGTCATAAATTCAAGCCCCATTTCTCCGGACTCCCTCGGTTACAGCTGAAAGGCCTGCCTGTTCTCAGAGCCTGACTGAACTTCTTGCCATTGCCTGTCCCACCACCATGTGTGGTCTTTGTCTGCTGGAACTCTGCCACGGTACGGCTTTTGAAGATAGACAGTGATGGACGTTTTCTTTCTCTCTGCCTCTGCGGCGAATGTGTACTCCTGGCCCTGGTTCAAACCGGTCAAGGGACAGCTACTCGGTTCATCGTTCCCTTTCCGAAGATCCCCCTTCAGCCTTTTTTATTTTTTGCAGCTGCTATCATTGCGTAGCTGTTTTAATTCTTCATCTGGAGAAGCAAACACGTCCACTCTCTTTTCAGCAGCCCTGAGCCACAGACACGTCTCTTCCTAGGGCTAGGCTGTTTTCAGCCTACAGAGTGCGTGTACCAACTCCTATCGACATATTAAAACAGATCCTTGTTTGCACTGGTTTTAGCAGCCCATGTTAAATTGGAGTGGTGTCTTCTTTCTTCTTTGGTGATCACTCATTGCTGAGTAAGATTGTCTTCCATGAACATGGTCTTAACAGTGAGTCCGAAAGTGACTGTGGAGGCCAATTCTGGATCCACACGTCCTTCCACAGTGGGGGCATAGGTTTCTGGGCAGGAGTTGATCATGGTGAGGGTTTGCCAAGTGTGCCTTTCTCTTAGCACATTTCTCCCTTTCATCCTGAGTTTGAGCGTCTTCAAAGCCCATGACACCTTTGGTAAAGGCTGTTCTGCAATTGGAGCGCTCGCAGGCCAGTGTTTCCCAGCTGTAGGTGTTTATACTACATTTTTTTTAGATTTTCCTTGAGAGAGTCTTTAAACCTCTTTTTTTGACCACCAGCATAACGCTTTCCATTTTTAAGTTTGGAATAGAGTAATTATTATTATTATTATTATTATTATCATTATCATTATTCAGAAAAGAATGGCCACGGTCAAGAATGGTACCTGGCAGGCTGTGAGAAGAACTTGGTGTCAGAACAATAGCAACACAAACCTTATTTGGATGAGCTCTGACATTAAACTGACTTTTTGGACCTCAACATTGTTTTACAAGCAGTTTTACTGGTCAGACTAGTAAAATATGGACTGACTGCACATAGCTGTATACATAACAAACCAAGCTCTAATATAAAGGTAAAGGTAAAGGTACCCCTGCCCGTACGGGCCAGTCTTGCCAGACTCTAGGGTTGTGCGCTCATCTCACTCTATAGGCCGGGGGCCAGCGCTGTCCGGAGACACTTCCGGGTCACGTGGCCAGCGTGACAAAGCTGCATCTGGAGAGCCAGCGCAGCACACGGAACGCTGTTTACCTTCCCGCTAGTAAGCGGTCCCTATTTATCTACTTGCACTTAAGGGTGCTTTCGAACTGCTAGGTTGGCAGGCGCTGGGACCGAGCGATGGGAGCGCACCCCACTGCGGGGATTCGAACCGCCGACCTTTCGATCGGCAAGCCCTAGGCGCTGAGGCTTTAACCCACAGCGCCACCCGCGTCCCTTAAGCTCTAATATACCAACTAGTAAATGGCAAAGACTAAAACCTCAACCAGAAACTGTAAGAAGAAACTTATGCAAAAAACATAACATGCCCTGAGACCTTAGGGTGGAGGCAGTGGAGTAGCGTGGGTTGTCAGCACCCGGGGCAAGGCAAGTAATTTGCGCCCCCTAACCCGTGGATTTGCGCCCCCTAACCTGTGGATTTGCCCTAGCCCCGGTGCGGCCGGCCCCCTTGCACCCCCACGCTACGCCACTGGGTGGAGGGCAGGTTGTTGCTGTTGTTGTGATACAAGTCTTAGCTTGTTTTGTTGGGTGGGTTTGGTAACAATCATGAATCACCTCTCTGTACTATACAATGCAGGAACATCAGATCTTTGAGACGTCACCTTCCTCTAACTGTAACTGTTACTGTTCGGAATAACATTATGTGAGTAAGGCAGCTAATGTGACTCGGCGACTCACATTCCACTTTCAAATCACTATCCTAAAAATAACTATAACCGCCTCATTCATTCACAATAACCCAAGTCATCCACCTCTGAATCTCATGCTAAGATGGGAAAGCTTTCACATTCTCATGTGGTGTCAGCTGAGCTTGGCAACCGCAGGGCTCATTCATACCGCTTCGCAGTTTGCGGCTGTACTTTTCATGCCATTTATTTTGCTCGATTTGGGGGGGATCTCGATTTCACTCAAGCAGGTTTCTTCCTGCCATGGCTCCCTCGCCCGTTTCGCAGCTTTCGTTTCGGCCGATGAGAATTGAACGAAGAATTTGAATCAATTGCTTTAGCGTGTGTCTGACACGCGCCGAGATTTTCCTCTTTGGTACATGCTTTGAGGGGTGTTTCGAGCCTTTGGCAAACCCTAGAGCAGCAAGGAAACAAATAACATACCCTATTCCCCACCACAATCCCAGCAGGGTCACCCAAGGCAGTGAGGTCAATGGGGAGGAGCTAGACAAAGAATGATCCAAGAAGTTCTTAACAGCAGAACAGGTGGAAGATCACAAGTGGCATGCTACAGCATATTATTCCCTGAAGGAGAACTACTTGAAATGATTTGTTTGACCAGGCGGCGACAGCCCCAGCCCCCAGGGATCATAAGGAAGGAATAAAGACTCTGACATATGGAATTAAAATTAGGCCACAACTTTATTAAACTTCCGAATGTAGGAAGACCTTGGCTTAGTCCTTGGGCGTGTACCCCTCCCAGCCCCCCAGCCAGGGGCAACTGGGGCTCATCAGGGTAAATGGGATATGGGGGTGCTCTGTGAGGCGTAAGTGTAGCAGACAGCCTAGCCCATATCCCCGCAGGCAGGGTAGTTCACTGACAGCCTTTCAGTGTATGGCCAGTGACACCCAAATATATATGCAGTGGTACCTCAGGTTATGGGATGCGGGTGGCGCTGTGGGTAAAACCTCAGTGCCTAGGACTTGCCGATCGCATGGTCGGTGGTTCGAATCCCTGCGGCGGGGTGAGCTCCCGTCTTTCGGTCCCAGCTCCTGCCCACCTAGCAGTCCGAAAGCACCCCCAAGTGCAAGTAGATAAATAGGTACCGCTTTATAGCGGGAAGGTAAACGGCGTTTCCGTGTGCTGCGCTGGTGCTGGCTCGCCAGAGCAGCTTCGTCACGCTGGCCACATGACCCAGAAGTGTCTCCGGACAGCACTGGCCCCTGGCCTCTTAAGTAAGATGGGCGCACAACCCTAGAGTCGGACACGACTGGCCCGTACGGGCAGGGGTACCTTTACCTTTACCTCAGGTTACAGACGCTTCAGGTTACAGATGCTTCAGGTTACAGACTCCACTAACCCAGAAATAGTTAAGAAAATGAAAGGACTTCAGTTTTTCTGTCCTGTAGCTACACATGATATTCATTCCTTAAGATTCCACCATTCTATCTTCCACAAACCAGTATTTTTTTTCAATCTTCAAATCCAGGTATTACAAGACCATTTCCTCTTCCACTCAAAAAGTGCATAAGAAATTGCCAATCCTTAACAAATCTCAGAAAAGATTTTCTCTAATTAAACATGTGAACTTTGCCATCTCAGCCAAGTCCAATTGTTTTATCAATCAATCAATCAATCAATCAATCAATCGTTTTATCAACTATTCTTCTATAATGGGTGGTGCTGTGTCTTTCAAAATGTTGCAGGTGTTCATCTGAGTAGCACGAACATGTGTGACAGGGTTGCATGGTCTGCTCTAAATCTTCCCACTCTTTAAAACCTTGCAAGGTGCAATTGCATTTGTCTTCTTTGCACAAGTTCCCCTTTTGTGGCTCGGCACGGAGGAGGTGCAGTGGCAGAATGCTTATGTGCTGACCCAGCAAAGCACCTAGCTGGCCGCATCAATGCAGCACAGTTCCTTTAGCTGAGCTGTGCCCAAATGTAGCAAACCTGGTGGGCAATGTCATTGCCTTTGTGTGGATCATAGCCAGAGTCAGGCCCTAAACCTGCCTCTTGCAGTTGCAATAGAATTCCAAGGTTCCTTTAAAAATGCGAAAATGACTCATAGGTGGAGTATGCAATGAGGAAATTAGGGAAATAACCAGAAGGATTTGTGAATGAAGCGTTTCCTCCCAGATGCGATCTTCACCAGAAGGCAGCGTAAATCATTAACATGTGCCTGAAATGCACACGTGGTCCAAATGACAAAACCAAACCTCCTGTCCTTTGCTAATAAGGGAAAGCAATATATTTTAGCTTAATTTTAATTGCTGTGGGATATGAAGCAAGGGAAGTATTTTAAGACGATTACGTTGCATGCTCTTTTATGTGGGCCGCTTTCTGAATTCCATTCCCCCTCACCTCTTTCCCACAAAGTATCGTGTTATGGGGAGCGATTATTCAGTAACTGGGTTTGTTGACATTGGCGACTAAATGGCCCATCTCTCAGTATATACTGAGAAGCAGCTGCCTGCAGAGATGATTGGGACTGGGATTATGGAAGCTAGAAATGGGGAAATCTCAGCTTCTCCCTCCATGCTGATTTCTGATTCAAGCATACCTTGTGGATACACATCCATTTGCCCCAGTGGCAAATAGCAGCTTCCAGCAGTGTGGAGCAGGGGGCATGACATGGAATTGAAATGGTTAAATTCCACTCTGGTTGAGGCAGCCACTTCCCGTAACGTCATGGTGGTAGTAATGGCACCTGGTCATGGAGTTAGAGGAGGTGGTCATGTAGGTGGTGACTGTGGAGACAGGTGGGGCCTGAACCACACCAACGCAGGTGTCAGGGACTGGGCTGAAGGGGACGAAATGGAGGAGGAATGGTGGAGATCACCAGAGAAGAGAAAGGCAGTACAGTGGTACCTTGGTTCTCAAACACCTTGGTACTCAAACGCTTTGGCTCCCAACTGCTGAAAACCTAGAAGTAAGTGTTCCGGTTTTCGAATGTTTTTTGGAAGCCGGACGTCCGATACGGCTGTTGACTATTGTTTCCGGGGCACCTGCACCAATCAGAAGCTGCGCCTTGGTTTTCAAACATTTTGGAAGTCAAACGGACTTCCGGAACAGATTAAGTTTGGCGCTTTTGTTTTTGGTATTTATTTTGCGTTTTTGTTTTTGAGGCTTTTTTGGTTAATTTGTTTTTGTGTGGAACCAAGTTCAGCTCCGGAAATGGATAAAAGCCCCCCATCCAAACATTGACTATCATCAGTGCAGGTAAGAAAAAAATAATAATTTATTTTTATTATCTACAATACCGTATTATTTATTTTATAGTATAGTACATTGATTATTGTTTTCATTTTATGGATCAATGGTCTCATTAGATAGTAAAAATTCATGTTAAATTGCTGTTTTAGGGGTTGTTTTTAAAAGTCTGGATTTTTTTTCCATCCCCCCCCAGGCCTTCCCATCTGTAGTCAAGAGACAGAGATGAGACACATTTCAACATTTCAGTGTAGCATAGTATAGTACCATTTTTAAATTTTTTTGGAGTATATGGATACATACCTTTTCAAATTAAGAGCAAGAGCATCAAGTGATACTGAGAACGATCCTAGAGTTCATCCCCAATGCATTTCTTATCAATAAAAAAATTGGTGTGCCGCGAGCAAACTTTTATTCTGAAAGTGTGGCCCACAGAATAAAACAGTTTGAGAACCACTGCTTTAAAGTTAGACTAGACCTGCCAGACCTGCAAATGTATTATGAGGCAGCCTGTTTTTGTTGGTTAAAAGAATGAATTACATTGGATAATGCAGATATCCTGGACTTAGAAGGTCATGACTTAAAATTTTACTGGAGGGGAGAGTGCTCTTGTGCTCAGATCCTGCTTGCGAGTTTCCCACAGGCATCTGGTTGGCCACTATGAGAACAGGATGCTGGACTAGATGGGCAATTGGCCTGATCCAGACGTCTCATCTTATCTTCCTAAAATGTCATTGTTAAGACCAATTGCATAGGCCCTTCCCAACTGATTGGTGATGATTTGGGGGAGCCCCTTCTGCTTGGCTTTGCCCACTAAGTTGCCATATTCAGATACTTAACGTGGCAACGCAAGATTTTCTCACTGGAAAGGAGTTATCACACCACTTCAGGACATGTCATGTCCTTCTCAAAAATCTGTGGAACAATAAGTAACTCTCAGCATGGACATGCGGCAATTTGAGAATTTGGACAGTAAAAATAAATAAATGGCACAAATGTGCCTTTCTGTTGTGTCTAATGACTGGTGATTAATCCACCAATATGTTGGTTGTCAGCCTAGTTAATATGACTATGCCTAATGGGATGCGTTAATATCATCATCTGAAGTATGCTTGCAACAAGCTTTATGGTAGATTAATCACCAGTCATTAAAATCCACAGGAATACACATACACAGTTTCTGTCCAAGAAATAATTAATATCCAGATTTTCAGACTGTTGCATGTTTGTGCTGGAGAACCTGAAACAGTTGAATTCCAGCTTCGGAGAGGTGTTAAAGAGCTTCTCACAGGAAAAGTTGGCAACCTTATAACACAGAGAAAATAAGTTTAAAACTGTGCATGCAGCACCACATGAATGACCCTGAAGACTTAAGCTATATGTAGAAGTTCACTCTGCTTGATTCAGATTTTATGTTAAAAGTGTGGGATAAATCATCTTCGAGTTGCTAACATGGCAACTCTATGGTTAAGACCATAGAGTAAGCTGTCCAGCCAGACTTAGCTAGGTCACACCCACTCACCTCCAGAGGAAGGGTTATCAAACCCTTTGTTCATTTCCATTTTCTTTTTGAACTGACTAGTAAGGATGTCTAAACTGAACGCCTCAAGCTTAGATTGTGTGGCTTTAGAATGCCATTTTTGTGTTTCTATACAGATAATTTGGAAACTAAGTTGTACGCCAGCTCCCTCGGCCAATAAAGTGAGATGAGCGCTGCAACCCCAGAGTCGGTCATGACTGGACCCAATGGTCAGGGGTCCCTTTATCTTTTAAATGAATATTGTAAAACAGATTTTTGTTTATAAAAAAAAGAAATTATATACAAAAAGAAAATGAAAATGCAAGGTTCAGCAGAGCTACATATGAGAGAATAACTTGCAAGTATATCTTTAGGAAGCTGCTCTCATCCTTGATCCATGTGATAATTATCCTTGGGATCCCCAAAGACATCAGGTTATGTAGTTAACTCATCAACACGAGCCTTGTTCTACGACAGCTGCTGAGTCAGGACCGACTGCGATAGAGTTTCTGTTTACAGGCAAAATACAAAGTTGAAGGGACAGGCCAAAGACATCTCAGTTCATCTGTGATGTGGGGCGTTGGGTGGGACACACTGAGTTCTAAAATGTCTTTTAGCGCTACTTGAATTAGAAGTGTCTTGTAGCTGACATAAGTTATTCCTCTTCCAATTCCTTTTTTGGTAGGCACAACTGTCAAGCAACTTGCAGCTATGTACCCTCTGCTATCTCAAAGAGATATATCTGCAGTATGTTAAGTGCACATCATATGGCAAAAAGTGAATTCAAAAGGCAATCCACTTGGTCAAAGGGAATGGCACATGTGATTAAACAGAGCTGAGACAATTCATTCAGTTTTAATGTTCATTTCAGGTTTAAGTTCTGAGGAAATGGGTCTTACAATGTCATTAAAATAAGAAAAGCCCTTTATGAAACTAAAGTTGTATGCTACTTAAAAAAAAGAGAGAGATCTGGGGGCTAATAATTAACACATTTAATAATAACATTGGAAGCCAAAGGAGCAGAATATGTTGTCTAGTAACAAAGAGGAGCTTATGTGGTTCATGTATGTTGGAAATATATACAGTTTTTAAAGCTATGTTGGGTAATGATTTGATATTAATGTTTGTGGGACTAGCATTCTTTGGGTTTCTTAACATAGCTGTAAAACATTGATAATCTTAAAAAATTATAATTATGCATGTCACAGAGAAAGTGGATGGAGGAAAAATTTTCTCCCACTCTCATAACACGAGAACTCAAGGACAGTTAATGAAGCTGACTGTTGGAAGATTTTAGGTATTCTTCCAATTGGAACTCATTCACCCAGGAGGCAGTGATGGCACCAACCTGGATGGCTTAAAAAGAGAATTGGACAAAAGGATCCAGCAGCCTCTTCTTATGTACTTATGGTGAAACTGAAGTTTTTCAAAATGAGTGTCAGGAGATTGTCCCTCTATAGGATTTTTGAGCTAAGGGGTTTGTAGAACTATGTATTCAAAGTCTTGGGGAAGGGACACAGGTGGCACTGTGGTCTAAACCACTGAGCCTCTTGGGCTTGCTGATCAGAAGGTCAGCGGTTCAAATCCCTGCAACGGAGTGAGTTCCCGTTGCTCTGTCCCAGCTCCTGCCAACCCAGCAGTTCAAAAGCACACCAGTGCAAGTAGATAAATAGGTACTACTGCAGCAGGAAAGTAAATGGCGTTTCCGTGCACTCTGGTTTCTGTCAGGTGCTCCGTTGTGCCAGAAGCGGTTTAGTCATGCTGGCCACATGACCCAGAATGCTGTCTGTGGACAAACGCCGGCTCCCTTGGCCTGAAAGCAAGATGAGTGCCGCAACCCCATAATTGCCTTTGACTGGACTTAACCGTCCATGGGTCCTTTACCTTTACCTTTGCCTTGGAACAGCATGAATCTAGGAGCAAGACGAAAATTGTACTTTGGGGCTGTCAGTGAGTACATGTACAGTATAGCCACGATTTGAGTTATTTATTGAGGACTGCAATCTTATTCCTTTGCACTTTTTAAAATGAATCATTGCTGATTTTATCAATAGACTCATATTCTGAATTAGCTGGTAGCATTTGATACAAATGGATTAAACACCGTTAACCTTTGATATTTCATTATACAGCCGGCACGCTTGAATTCTTCTCATCCCAACTTCTCGGTTATTTTCTTCTCGGTGGCATGTGTTTTTGTTGCATTAGCAGCCCCACAAGCTGCACATGTTGTGCGTTTGCTTCTGTGTGTTTTTTGGTGTGGCATATTCGACGTTAGTAACATTGCAATCACATAAGTCAAGTTCCAGCTCTTCTGATGTGTACTCACTTGCTAACAATACTGGTGGCTTTGACGAAGCGATACCAAAATATCTCATGCTGTGGCCAGTTGCTATATGCGTGATGAGCAAGTTTTTGCTCAGCTAGCACAGCACACACAGGTGTGAGCAGTGCCTTCTGGGAAAGTTGTGACCTCATACTCTTATTTGGAGGAGGCCCTCTGTGGTTGAAACTGAATCTCTCACCTGTTAGGTCCAGAATAGATGCATTGACCATTACTACACTGTGCAGAGAGGGCATCTCAAATACTTTCCAGCCGATGAACATTTGGCCGTATCCTCTGAGCATTTAGATGGGTGCAGTCCCTTTAAAGTTTCACGGCTTCTCTATCAGAGGTTTAGGTTACATGCTATTTTGTCTTCCAAACAAGAAAGTGTCAGGAGACCAAACTTAAGTCACATGAGCAGCGGATCTTATTGACATTCAAGTGTTTTCCATAATACTGTCTAAGCATGAAACATAACAATCATGCATGAGATAAAGCCAAGTACCAGAAAGATAGTATTTCATTGACAATATAACATCATTCTCCCCACCTGCAAATAATAATAATAATAATAATAATAATAATAATAATAATAATAATAATAATAATA
>JAXCMG010000071.1:32160-51518 GCA_034642415.1 Podarcis siculus | reverse complement strand
CTGGAGGTCCATTCTTAACCAGAAACTCTTCTTAACCTGAGGACCACATTAGCTAAGGGGCCTCCCGCTGCCTCTGCCCCACCGCTGCCCGATTTCTGTTCTCATCCTGAGGTAAAGTTCTTAACCCAAGGTACTATTTCTGGGTTAGCGGAGCCTGTAACCTGAAACGTCTGTAACCTGAAACGTCTGTAACCTGAGGTACCACTGTATAAAATATATAAGGGTCTGGAAACCATGCCTTACAAGGAGCGCTTGAAGGAGCTTGGCATGTTTAGCCTGGAAAAGAGGAGACTCAGAGGAGATATGATAGCCATCTTCAAATATCTTAAGCACAGACGACACCAAACTGGGAGGGGTAGCTAATTCCACAGAAGTCAGAAGCAGGATTCAAATGACCTTAACAGATCGGAGCACTGGGCGCAAGCTAGCAGAATGAATTTCAATAGGGACAAATGTACTTAGGCAGGGAGAATTAGATGCACAAATCTAGGGTTGGGGACAGCTGGACTACTAGCAGTACATGTGAAAAGGATCTAGGGGTCTTGGTGGACCACAGTGGACCACAGTGTGATGCAACAGCACAAAAAGCTATCGCTATTCCAGGCTGCATCAACAGAAATATTGTGTCCAGATCAAGGGAAGGAATAGTACCACTCAATCATGCCTTGGCCAGACCACACCTGGAGTGCTATGTCCAATTTTGGGCCGAACAATTTAAAAAGGATGTTGACAAGCTGGAATGTCTGCAGATGAAGGCAACCAAGATGATCAAGGAAACGAACCTCCACGGGGTGAGCTCCTGTTGCTCTGTCCCAGCTCCTGCCAACCTAGCAGTTCGAAGGCATGCCAGTGCAAGTAGATAAATAGGCACCACTGCGGCAGGAAGGTAAATGGCGTTTCCATGCACTCAGGTTTCCGTCACGCTGTCCTGTTGTACCAGAAGTGGTTTAGTCCTGCTGGCCACATGACCCGGAAAGCTGTCTGTGGACAAATGCCGGCTCCCTCGGCCTGAAGGCGAGAGGAGCGCCGCAACCCCATGGTCGCCTTTGACTGGACTTAACCATCCAGAGGTCCTTTACCTACCATACAGGCTCGCTCAAATGCTTTGAGCTGCTGAGCTGGCACCATTCCTCATTTGTAAGAAATCTATATTCTAGTGTAGCAGCACCTGTACTCTGGAACTCCCTGCCAATTAATACCAGGCAGGTGTCTTCACTGTACTATTTCTGGTGTGTGCTAAAAAAATAATAATGTTTAGACAAGCATACTCAGATGCCTAGAATGTTCATGTGTGCTTAAATCTTATTTTAGTATATTTCTGACTTTAATTTTTTGAATGTTTTAAATAGCTGTTTCTAACAGTTTCGACTGATATTATTATTTTATTTGTTTTGTTTTGTGAACCACTTTGTTTTCTTCTATCAAGTGGTGTATAAATTTTCTGAATTATGAATTATTATTATTATTACACATGGCCATCTTATACTAAAGCTTTTGCATATATATATAGAGAGAGAGAGGGGACACGGGTGTCACTGTGGGTTAAACCACAGAGCCTAGGACTTGCCGATCAGAAGGTCGGCGGTTCAAATCCCCGCGATGGGGTGAGCTCCCGTTGCTCAGTCCCTGCTCCTGCCAACCTAGCAATTCCCACTCCAGCGGGAAGGTAAACGGCGTTTCCGTGTGTTGCTCTGGTTCACCGGAAGCAGCTTAGTCATGCTGGCCACATCACCCGGAAGCTGTACGCTGGCTCCCAATAAAGCAAGATGAGCACCGCAACCCCAGAGTCGGCCACGACTGGACCTAATGGTCAGGGGTCCCTTTACTTTTATTACTTTGTTAAAATAAAAAGAAGAAGAAACGAGAGAGGAAAAACGGAATAGCTGAAGATAGAGCTGTCACAAGGCAATACACCAACTGCCTGTTTTCCTACTGAATATTAGAACCATCAGCATAATTGTGAGGAATGTAGCATCTTTTCTTGCTTAGAACGAAAAGGTCAGAATGGTTACTGGCTGTAAGTAGCTATGCCGACTATATACCAAAGCAGCTGTGGAACTGTTCTGAAGGGCCATCTATCAGAGGGTTCCGCCTCGCCAAAATCTCCACCAGCAAATAAATAAAAATAAAGACAAGCGGCACAGTAAGGTGATGATGAAGAACCAAGTAGGCTTGGTGCCATTGCCCAGAATAGGACAACAGTTGTACCTTCGTTTTCGAACAGCTTAGTTCTCGAACGTTTTGGCTCCCGAACACCACAAACCCGGAAGTGACTGTTCCGGTTTGCAAACTATTTTTGGAAGCCGAACATCCGACAGGGCTTCCACAGCTTCCTGTTGGCTGCAGAAGCCAATTAAATAAAAAATGATATAGATAAAAAAGGTTCTGTATCTGGACATGAAAGAGAAGTGGGGAATGGATTTGAAGGTCTGTGTGGAGCCAAATTTGCGCGGACAGGCAGAGACCCCCCCAAACCCCCAGGTGGAATAATGGCACTTGACAACGTGTTACGGGATTAAAATTGGCCATAACTTTATTAAGCTTTCAGATGTAGGAAGACCTTGGCTTAGGCATTGGGCCTTTATCCCTCCCAGTCCCTGGCTGGGGAGCTGGGAAACATCAGAGTTATCCAGAATGTGTGGGGATTGGGCTGGATCTGGAGAATATATGTTCAAGTAGAGGGAGCTCGCCTCCCGTTTCTCCATGTCGTAGGGGAGAGCACTGACAACCTATTGGCGTATGGCCAATACCACCCCTTGAAATACCCCTTTAATGGGGAACCCTGGGATTGCCACTGCAGGGGGGGCGTTGGTCACTGCTTCATGCCCCCCCCAAATTGAGGGAAGATAGACTAAAGGATTCCACCCAAGGCCTAAAAACTGCCAGTTGTGACGTTTTGCTATGGGGAAGGCGAAACCTGCCAATGCAGGGAAATTCCTTTCTGGTCCCTCAACAGCAACCACCAAAGAGCGCAGCAGCGCCCGCATAGCTGTAAAGAAGAAGTTTAAACTGCGAAAGAAGGCATAAACTGAGGAAGGGGAGGGTGGGGGGAGATCTGGAGCCAACTGAGGACTAACAGGCAAGCTACACCTTCTATTGTGAGTGTGGGGCGGTCCTAACTCTACCTGACCTTAAAGAACAGCCATGTGGAATTGTTGGGGCTAGGGGTCAGGGGTCAGGGGTCAGGGGTCAGGGGTCAATGGTCAAAGGTCAGGGGCCGAGGGGCCAGGGGCCAGGGGTTAAGGGTCAAGGGGTAAGGGTCGGGGATTAAGGGTTAAGGGTCAGGGGTTGAAGGTCGAGGGTCGTGAGTGGTTAGGGGTTAAGGGTCAGGGGACGGGCGTCGAAGGTCGAAGGTCAGAGGTCAGGGGTCGGGGATCAGGGTTAAGGGTTAAGGGTTAAGAGTTAAGGGTTAAGGGTTAAGGGTTAAGGGTTAAGGGTTAAGGGTTAAGGGTTAAGGGTTAAGGGTTAAGGGTTAAGGGTTAAGGGTTAAGGGCTAGGCCTATTCTGACATTTCCATTCCACCTTAAGGAACAGGCATGTGGAATTGTTGTGTGTCACATGTCAGTTTACATTACAGCACAGTATGCTGGGAACTTCCGTTGGTTAGGGGTTAGGGGTTAAGGGTCAAGGGTCAAGGGTTAAGGGCTAGGGTTAGGGTTAGGTGTGAGTGTGGGGTGGTCCTAACTCTACCTGACCTTAAGGAACAGCCATGTGGAATTGTTGGGGCTAGGGGGTCAGGGGTCAAAGGTCAGAGGTCAAGGATCAGGGTCAAGGGTCGGATGTCAAAGGTCAAATGTCAGGGGTCGGGGGTCAGGGATTGGGGGTCAAGGGTTAAGGGTTACGGGTTAAGGGCTAGGGGCTAGGGGCTAGGGGCTAGGGGCTAGGGGCTAGGCCTATTCTGCGTGCGCAGTTCATTCTGCTAATAGCGTGCCCTGGCTTTTGAAGCTCAGGTTGCTGATGTATGTCGGAGCACGGGCCGATGGAAGGAGACGGCACAGCTGGGGTTTATCCGCTGGCCTCCCTGCCCTCTGCATGTCGACAGAGTAGTCATTGGGGAAGCGCGACTGATTCCCCTGCACAGGGTGCAGGGGCCAGGGGCATGCCTTTCTGCTTCCTTCCCAAAGTCTAGTTAGCATTTGCCCAGCATTGAGAAGGAGGCGGAAGGTCTCTAGGACACTACTGGAGCCCTCGTTCCTCTTTCCCCAAACCTGGTGAATCCCTTACCCGACTTTGGGAAGGCGGTGAGAGGGCTGAAATTTGCAGCAGAGGTGTGCAACCTACGCTGTGAAGGTGAACATACTTGTGACAGTACCGATCTGCAAAAAGATATTGGTTTTTATATTTACTTTTATAAGTTTATTTATTTGGTTTTTCAGATTAAAGTTTTACAATCACATATCCATAGATTCATGTTTTAAATATAGGTAAAAGGTTCGCCAGATCCCTTGAGAGTTGCTTAAACTGGGCTATGAGAATGAGCAACTAATCTTAAACATCTTGCCATTCCCTCCTGGTTTATAAAGCAATCTATTTCACTCTGGATTCCTCTTTTTAAAGTTTCTGTTTGGCAAAAAGACGGGAATCCTCAAGCACCATAATCTCCAAAGAAAGTCATTCATCCACAGCAGCTTCCTATAATTACTGTCCTCTTTACTTAAAGCATTATATATTGTTTTACTTGCAGGAGGGTTCAACAATGCCGTTCTTATTGCGACTTTAATTATCTTGGATACATACCCAAATTTAATTTATAACCAATTCCAGCGGTGCTTTATTAAAGGGGCTCTGGATAATTCTTAATTACCAGGGTCAAAAACAAAGCGGTCTGTCTAAGTGGTTTGTCTAGACATAAGAATCATTTACATAAAGCACCCACAGATCTGCAAGTGTGTCAAAAAAAAAATACATGTGCTTAAGAATAGCCTCCGAGATGTCAGCCAAAGTATATTTCATAATTCCCCTTTCCAAAAATAGTGATGTAGGAAATGAAAAGTCTCTGTCTAGCTGTATGCGCTGTGAACAGTGGGGCGTTGAGATTTCAGTGCGGGGTTTTTTTTGTGTGTGTTTTACTTTATCGCTGCCAAATCCTGATACAACTCACTGGACATCAATTGCAGTGATAGAGAGAAAATGAGGGATGCATTAAGCAATATTGTAGCCAGAGTTTGAGAGAGAGAGAGAGAGAGAGACCCTGATCACTGATCTTTCTATGTGGAGGCCAGAACTTAAGTATGTTCAAGCACTCGGCATGATTTGAATTTGCAGTGGCAGGGTGACCCGAGAGCACAAGACGAGCGGCAAATATAACAGCTCTTTCAAAACAGTTGGCACTCTGGCTCATGTCATTTCCCGTTCATAAGCAGCAAGACAGCTGCACTTTGCACTGCAGCCAGCCACTTCTGGCCGGCTGCCAGGACAGTTTTGCAAGTTTCTACTGTACGGCGTCAAAGCGAGCCTTCCCTTGTAAAGCAAAAAGCCAAAAAAAAGCAAAACTGCCTTTCCCTTCTTTAAAATATGAACTTTGCAAGGATCGAGAGGCAGCGGATGGCGAAAGGCCACGTTCAAATTGCTGCAGTCTGTTTTCGGGGGCTGACAAGCTTGTGGTTGTGAAGAGTCTAGAGAGACGAAGGCATCCGGTGCAGGAAGAAGCCTTCTTGAAATCTCTCCCAGAGTTGTTGTTGTTCTAGTTGTTGTTGTTCTTATCATCATCATCATCAAATTTCTATACCTTTATCTGAGGATCACAGGGCGCTTTACAAAGTTCAGTTGTGGCGATGGAGCATTGCCATCCAACATTTCTCTGATGAAAATAAAGGTAAAGGTAAAGGGACCCCTGACCATTAGGTCCAGTCGTGACTGACTCTGGGGTTGTGGCACTCATATCGCTTTATTGGCCATGGGAGCTGGCGTACAGCTTCCGGGTCATGTGGCAAGCATGACTAAGCCACTTCTGATGCAACCAGAAGCCGTTTACCTTCCCGCTGGAGCAGTACCTATTTATCTACTTGCACTTTGACATGCTTTCGAAAATAGGGGTGTCCTATTAAATAATAATAAAATAATAATAGTAACAGTGATGATAACTATACCCCGCCCATCTGTTGGGTGGCCCTAGCCACTCTGGATGGCTTCCAGCATATATAAAAACTTAGTAAAACATTAAACATTAAAAAAAAACACTTCCCTATACAGGCCTGCCTTCAGATGTCTTCTAAAGGTTGCATAGTTACTGATCTCCTTGACTTGGGGGAGGCACATAACTCCATAACTCTCTGATGAAAACTGGGGTGTCCTATTCCATAATAGCAATAATAATTATGATGATGATAATAATTTTATTATTTATAACCTACCCATCTGTCTGGGTTGACCCAGGCACTTTGAGTGGCTTCCAACACATATGAAAACATAATAAAACATTAAACATTGAAAAACCATCCTATAAATGGCTGCTTTCAGATGTCTTCTAAAGGTTGTATAGTTACTTACCTCCTTGGCTCGGAGGTTGTATAACTCCATAGGCTCCAACATTTATCCAATGAAAATAGAGATATCCTAAGGAAATCGGCCCGTGCTCCGACATACATCAAAGACCTGAGCTTCAAAAGCCAGGACACGCTATTAGCAGAGTGAACTGCGCACGCAGAATAGGCCTAGCCCCTAGCCCCTAGCCCCTAGCCCCTAGCCCCTAAACCTTAAGCTTTGAGATTCTTACAGGAAAAGTGGAACATAAATTTAAAAAATTAAGCAAATGTGAAAGATCTCACTTGTTCCATAACTCAAATGCAATGCTGTAAAAACCGTTCTTTTTCCACCTTGTATTTTAAAACAGAATTACAGGAGAAAATAGCAGGCAAAAGTCGGCTTTGTAACCCTCCACACAATGCAATGTTTGGTGAAAGGTGCTGGTCCTATAGTTACTATGCATTGTGGCTCATTCTCTCATTGAAGTTAAGGATTTGGGAATCCAGCAATTAAACATAATTAAAAGCATGGTCTTTCTGGAAAAAAGCAAATGTTTTCAATTATGGTTTTTAATAATAATAATAATAATAATAATAATAGCACTTTGGGTGGAGTGAAGAGTAATTAGTAGTTTTGGTTTCCAGGGTTTTCAATAGATAAAGGTGTTGTTATTTGGAGCAGAATGCCTCAATAATGTCCAAGTCATTGTCACATGTGCTGACTACCGGCTAGACATTTTAAACCACTGAGCTCCTTGGACTTCCTGATCAGAAGGTTGATGGTTCGAATCCCCATGATGGGTGAGCTCCTGTTGCTCTGTCCTAGCTCCTGCCAACCTAGCAGTTAGAAAGAATGCCAGTGCAAGTAGATAAATAGGTACCTCTGTGGTGGGAAGGTAAATGGTGTTTCCGTGCACTCTTGTTTCCGTCACGGTGTCCTGTTGCATCAGAAGTGGTTTCTTCATGCTGGTCACATGACCCAGAAAGCTATCTGTGGGCAAACGCCCACTCCCTCGGCCTGAAACCGCAAGCCTTTAACTGGACTTAACCATCTAGGGGTCCTTTACCTTTTACCTAGACATTTTATCTAGTAGAAAACTCTGGTCTCCTAGCTGGATTGCCAGGTTTCTTTCAAAATGGATCCGGGAACTTCTAATCTTTACCCAAAATGTAGCTCTAAGTTTTGGAGAGAGAGAGAGAGAGTAGTCCACGCAGTCACCAACTATTGTTGTTTAATGTATTTTTAAAAAGGGACTCTCTCTGCATAACTTGGCCAAGATATTATTTCCTCCTCTCGTTTCTCTGTAAACCGAAGAAAGTCCCCTAACTGTGGAAGAGGTCAACCTGTTCCTTCGCATTTCTTGTCCATCACATCAAGTGATACTCTCCTGATCATAAGATTAAAGCTGAGTCACAGGATGTGTGCCCTCAGGATATTTCTTAAGCTATTCTGGAGCTGAGTGGATTAGACTGGCACCCTCTGTTTCGCCTAAGAGAGTACAAAGCCCAAGAGGTCAACAGTGTTTCAGGGAAGTTAATTGAAATCAACCAAATGAGACAATCCAGTTCCTACCATAACTACTCGTATAGGTAACCAATTTTCAGCTATAATGATTCAATTGTCATTAGCCGTAATTGGGACTCTGGTACGCAGGAGAAGGTTACAGCGAAGATGGAGAAGGGAGAGCTTTGGATAAGTGACTACCACTGGTTTTACTCTTTTAATCATTTGCAGTGGTGTAGTCACTGTCTGAGCCAACAATTTTCAGAGTGAATTTGTAGCTGACTGCACCTTTGGCCACATGTCACTATTATTAGTGAGTGTGAGGTTTTGCTTTCAATACTAGTTGTGCCTGAACTGAGAAAAGTTATGCGACTATAGTTGCACCCATTATGATAATTATGGGACATGGGTGGCACTGTGGTCTAAACCATTGAGTCTCTTGGGCTTTCCAATCAGAAGGTTGGCGGTTCGAATCCCCAGGATGGGGTGAGCTCCCATTGCTCTGTCCCAACTTCTGCCAACCTAGCAGTTCAAAAGCACACCAGTGCAAGTAGATAATTAGGTACCACAGTGGCGGGAAGGTAAATGGCGTTTCCGTGAACTCTGGTTCCCATCACGGTGTTCCGTTGTGCCAGAAGCGGTTTAGTCATGCTCACCACATGACCCGGAAAGCTGTCTGTGGACAAACACCGGCTCTCTTGGCCTGAAAGTGAGATGAGCGCCATAACCCCATAGTTGCCTTCGGCTGGACTTAACCATCCAGGGGTCCTTTAGCTTTTTTTTTTTTTACCTACCCATTATGTACCCTCGTGTTCCTCCAGCTGGTAAATGTCAAAGTAATGAGCGTGTGCACAGAGATGGCCCTTTCACTGTTGTTGTTGTTGTTCCATCCCTAGCACTGCATAATTCTGATCTCGTGGAAGAATAGACTAGAAGAGTATCTACACGTCTGCCTGAGTGATGGTGAACCCAGATATCATGATGAAATTTTGTCTGCAGGGTGGCGCTGTGGGTTAAACCACAGAGCCTAGGACTTGCCAATCAGAAGGTCGGCGGTTTGAATCCCCATGACGGGGTGAGCTCCCATTGCTTGGTCCCTGCTCCTGCCAACCTAGCAGTTTGAAAGCACGTCAAAGTGCAAGTAGATAAATAGGTACCGCTGCGGCGGGAAGGTAAACGGCGTCTCCGTGCGCTGCTCTGGTTCGCCAGAAGCGGCTTAGTCATACTGGCCACATGGTCTGGAAGCTGTACACCGGCTCCCTCGGCCAATAAAGCGAGATGAGCACCGCAACCCCAGAGTCAGCCACGACTGGACCTAATGGTCAGGGGTCCCTTTACCTTTACTAATGACTGCAGGGCAACCTTTGATCAGAGACTATCCAAAACTTCTTTAAGATGTACTGTTTTCTCCCCTAGTGACACAGCTGTGCAGTTTTGTAATGTGTGTACTCAGATCAGCCCCTTCTGATTATAACAATTCCATAGGTACAGTATTTTATGTGTTCGGGATGGCAAGACTGAATGTGGCAGTGGTACCTGGGGTCGGTAATGACCAAGCCATGCCTTTCCTCTCGTAACTTTCCCCTTCTAAGATGGAAAGGATAAAGTGCACT
Source organism: Podarcis siculus (assembly GCA_034642415.1). Taxonomy (NCBI): domain Eukaryota; kingdom Metazoa; phylum Chordata; class Lepidosauria; order Squamata; family Lacertidae; genus Podarcis; species Podarcis siculus. The sequence goes on along the minus strand of JAXCMG010000071.1, from coordinate 41,937 downwards.
GAAGGATGTTTTCAATTAAAACAAGAACACTGAGTCTAAACACGAGTCCCCGCTTCTTTGGCAAGAGAGAGGTTTCGGAGTAACACGCAAGAGTTCAAGCGGTTCATAAGGGGATCTTTATCACACAGGAATGTCTTCTAGCTGAATGACCAGGAAGGATATTTTGGAAATAAGTCACGTGAGTTTATAGGGTTTATAGGGCCTTCAGAAATGCAATGTACCAAACAACCAAGCAGGGTTATGAATTGTCGTGCCCTTGACTCTCCATGACATAAGCTCTGCAGAGACAGTAGCCCCTGCTCTTGTTGCTAGCGAGTTTGCCTCCTAGCAGACAAAAAGTCAATGTTGTGGTTGCTCAATTCCAACACACCAAGTTACCCAAGTGGACCACAGGGCAATCTCTCTCTCTCTCCCCCTCTCCCTCTCTCTCCATATTCCGTCTGTCTCATGCCATCTTATTATTATTATTACCTCTCTCTCTCGTTCCCTGACTTACATTTGCATGTATTGAAATACAGTTTGTTAGATAGGACCTGTTCTCCAATATGTTAAGGTCATCATGAATCCCAATTGTGCCTTCTGCAGCAGGGAGTTCCAATTTACACCTTCAGTGAAGATGATGATGAGGATGATATAATAATAATGATAATAATAATAATAATAATAGGTGTAGTGGTTAAGAGTGGTGGACTCGTAATCTGGTGAACCGGGTTCGCTTCCCCGCTCCTCCACATGCAGCTGCTGGGTGACCTTGGGCTAGTCACACTTCTCTGAAGTCTCTCAACCTCAATCACCTCACAGAGTGTTTGTTGTGGGGGAGGAAGGGAAAGGAGAATGTTAGCCACTTTGAGACTCCTTCGGGTAGTGATAAAGCGGGATATCAAATCCAAACTCTAATGATAATAATAATAATTTATTTATACCCCAGCCACTCTGGGCGGCTTTGAGCAAAATATGAAAAATACAATAAAACATCAGACATCTAAAACTTCCCTAAACAGGGCCGCCTTCAGGTGTCTTCTAAAAGTCGGATAGCTGTTTATTTCCTTGACATCTGATGGAAGGGCATTCCACAGGGCGTGCACCACCACCAAGAAGGCCCTCTGCCTGGTTCCCTGTAACTTCGCTTCTCGCAGTGAGCGAACCACCAAAAGGCCCTTGGAGCTGGACCTCAGTGTCCAGGCTGAACGATGGAGTGGAGACACTCCTTCAGGTATACTGGGCCGAGGCAGTTTATGTGGAGGTTTGACATGATCCTTCCCTACCCTCCGCTGTCTGACCATGCATTCCGGGAACATGTCAAAAGGGCTCCTACCATTCTCATTTAACTATATGTCACACTGATTATAGTCTGTGCTAAATCATAAAACAAATGTGTGCTATTGTCTTGAATCGGGCACTATTATATATATATTTCAAGGTCACACTACCTTTCTGAAGAACAGGAATGTTGTCGAAATTTCAGCAGGCTTCTGCCTTTATTTTCCCTTTAAGTCACTTGTTGCAAAAGACAGTGAAATGTTACTAGAATGCTGGCATGCTGGCTGCAGCATGAGTAATAATGTTTTCTCTTGATATGTTCCAAGTATCATTGAGGCTTCCTGAGCCATTTGTTTCTTGAGAGCACTTAGGAGCTCAATAAAGCACCTTTATCGCAAGCCAGCATGAGGCCGCTCCCTCCTGGGCTGGCAACCTTTCAGAAACCGTGCGTATCTTCATGTGACGTTCGCCAAACTGCCGTGCACTTGAACATTCCTGCTCTCAGACTGCTTCCAGCTACTGCTGCCATCTGGGGAGGCCATGTTTCATATCACACCGTGGACAACACAATCCTCTAGGTAATACCTTTCCCTTCCTCTCTCCCCTCCTTTCCCAGGAGCTGGAACGAAATGTATTTCATGTGACTATGTCCCGGCCCCTCTATGCTCCATTTACTTTAGCACAAACATACTGTACCGGCCGAAAATATTTTGCAAATACGGCCAGCAGCATCGCCGAGAAGCGTTCGAATTTTTATATGTTGGTGTTGCTTTTTAATTGCCTTCGTTTAACTGGGCACAAGATTTCGCTATCTAATGTCTCGGGAACACAATGATCCTCCCAGGGGAGAAGGGGGGAGAGGGAGGAAGAACTGCAAAATATAAATGAAGGTTACATGGCATGGAGAAATGGAACGCGGTATTTCACTTTGTGTTAAGCACCACTCCAGCACCTGTAATTAACTGCAAATCACTAGGTGGAAGTCAATCCTCCTACTTTATTAAACTGGGCATGTTTTACCTCAATAGCAGAGAGTGTGTTCATAGCCCTAGCAGGAACTAGCTAAATCTGTGAGATTCTCCCTGCAAGCGCCTGTGATCCATAGCCTCCTGCACGTCAAAACGACTAATGCTCCTTCTGTTTATCACGAAACCTCACAGTACTGTTCCAATATTCATGCAAAATTTAGATGCATACACTATAAACTGGTCCAAATCAGAGTTGGTGTTAATAGAAAATAACTTTTTGGTTCAACAGTTTGAACAATGCCAATTTCATATTTCCAAGAACAATGTTAAATATCTAGACATACTGTTTGCCATGGACAAATTCAATGATATTTGGAATCCATTCTTACAAATACAAATGTAATAGGTTAAGATCTGGTGAAGTACAATAAATACCTTGTAAAGTATACAGTTTGGGGGTTTCCCCCCCTCCCCACTTTAATTTCCCTTCTACAGTTGTACGTCTGGTTACGAACTTAATTCCTTCCGGAGGTCCGTTGTTAACCTGAAACCGTTCTTAAGCTGAGATACCACTTTAGCTAATGGGGCCTCCCACTGGTGCCACACCACCGCCACATGATTTCTGTTCTCATCCTGAGGTAAAGTTCTTAACCCGAGGTACTACTTCTGGGTTAAAGGTAAAGGTAAAGGTACCCCTGCCTGTACGGGCCAGTCGTGTCCGACTCTGGGGTTGCGTGCTCATCTTGCTTAAGAGGCCGGGAGCCAGCGCTGTCCGCAGACACTTCCGGGTCATGTGGCCAGCGTGACGAAGCAGCTCTGGCGAGCCAGCACCAGCACAGCGCACGGAAACACCATTACCTTCCCGCTATAAAGCGGTACCTATTTATCTACTTGCACTTAGGGGTGCTTTCAAACTGCTAGGTGGGCAGGAGCTGGGACCGAACGACGGGAGCTCACCCCGCCGCGGGGATTCGAACCGCCGACCATATGATCAGCAAGTCCTAGGCACTGAGGTTTTACCCACAGCGCCACCCGCATCCCTTCTGGGTTAGCGGAGTCTATAATCCAAAGGGTTTGTAACCCAAGGTGTTTGTAACCTGAGGTACCACTGTACACGGATTCTATTTCTTTGTTTCTTTGTTTCTTTCTCTCTCTTTTATTTACATCTCACAATGTTTAATGCACATATAATTATGTACTTTCTGAACTTTCGATAAAGATGTTTAAAAACTAAACAAAAATATTTTTAAGACTAATGTTTCTCAAGTTCTAGTCATTATTTTTTTTAAAAAAACGAGATAGCTGCTAAAATATGCTAACAAATGTCACCACACACCAAATGTCATATGTAATAATGTGCTCTTTCTCTCCAATTGGCAAGAAGCTGACAGTGGCATCTGGGAGCTAGATTTCCTAGAAAGTGTCATAAAGCATGGTTGCTTCCACACATCTCCATGAGGCTGAGTTATCTTCTTCCCAAACTCTGTTGGGATGAGGCCGAGCCTCCACAATTTTGTGCAGCACTTCACAGCGGCAGCAGCAAACCTCGTCAGACCTTGCAGCGGTGGTGGCAAGCTTTGCCAGACCTCGTGGCGGCAGCAGCAAGCCTCACTGGTCCTTGCAGAAGTGGCAGCAGTGGGCTTCGATGGGCCTCGCAGTGGTGGCAGCGGACCTCGGTGGGCCTTACAGTGGTGGTGGCAGGCCTTGCAGGGCCTCGTGGCAACAGCAGGCCTTGCCAGACTTCCACCCAGGGGTAGAGGAAGGGGGTACGGTGAGGGCGGGTCACCCTGGATGTCACCACTCAGGGGAGTGACAAAATGCCAGGAGGCAATCATCGCAGGGCCTGCAGCGCGCCCGAGCCACGCATCTCTCCTGAGAGTGACACAGTGGCTTGGGCGCCTGCAGGCTCCACGCTGCCCCAAACAGTCCGCCCACGGCCTCCCCCTCAGCTGTAGGGCGGCTAAGTGGGAGGAGGCAGGCAGACTCCTTGGAGGCCCCATGGAGCGTCCTGCCCCAGCTCACCCCACCATGCGGGTGGCTGGCCCCGCCCCTGGGTGCAGGGCACACGCACCACCCCAGCTGCCCGTTCGGCTTTCTCCGCCACTGCTTCCTCCCACTACTAGTCTCCTCCAAATGAACAACACGCATGATGTCTCATGTGCATGATGGGCCCCCTCATGTTTGGATACAAGTTGGCACCTCTGCTTCCATGCTAGTGATGTCACAATTTTCATGATGAACTGAAAGCTGGGTTGTAATTTCCTGTAGCACTTAATATACGATATTATCTGGCCAAACCAACCTCGATGGTCGAGATCTTTCCATAATGTGTACTCAAGCATCTGTCTCATTCAGCAAAGATCCTCTGCAACTTGAATTAGAAGCTTCCTCTTCGTGGCTTCAGACTCTAATTGTTTAATCTTCACAATATAAGGGCTTATGTAAGAGTTGTGGGTGGCGCTGTGGTCTAAACCACTGAGCCTCTTGGGCTTGCCAATTGGAAGGTCGGCGGTTCGAATCCCTGCGATGGGGTGAGCTCCCATTGCTCTGTCCCAGCTCCTGCCAACCTTGCAGTTTGAAAGCAGATAATTAGGTACTGCTTTGGCAGGAAGGTAAATGGCATTTCTGTGCGCTCTGGCTTCCGTCACGGTGTCCCCTTGTGCCAGAAGCAGTTTAGTCATACTGGCCACATGACCCAGAAAGCTGTCTGTGGACAAAAGCCAGCTTCCCTGGCCTGAAAGCGAGATGAGCACCACAACCTCATAGTCGCCTTTGACTGGACTTAACTGTCCAGGGGTCCTTTACCTTTTATCTTTACATATCTGGCCTACTGAAACCATAAGACCAAGAACTGTTCCCAAGAGAAAGTGAGATCTCGTTTCATATGCGAAAGAAAAGCATACCAGCAAAAATGGGGGGGGGGGAATGGAAAAGTACAGGGACTCCTCGAAGTATCTCGAAATAGCTCTTCTTTGCTGTGACAGTTCTTATTTGCATGCACAGAAGCAAGAGCTGCCAAATCTGTGGTCAAGGGAGAATTTTCCTATTAACATAAACTGGCAGCATCCATATCACTTCTTTTGCCTTCCTCTGGTCCACTGAGTCAGTGATCATCCATCGGAATCAGGGTGGGAAGAGACATGAGCCATGCCATCTATATCTTGTGATTCCAGGACAGAGTTGGCATTTGCCTGAAAACAATCTCCGCACGTGCAAAGTGCTAACCTTAAATGTGAGACGTTGAGGAAGCCAATGGTTCTGCAGTGAACCTGACAGGCTGCCCAAGGAGTGTTTTTTTCTGCAGTATATAGCAAAAGAAAGTGAGATGTCTGCTAACAAGCAAACAAAACGTTGTGGTTCCTATACTGGATTACAGGGCAGTAATGCCAATGTTATGATACAAATGAGGATCATTTGCTTTTCAGTAAGATCTGCAAACATCTCATTCCTGGCATAAGAATAGCCCAGCTGGATATTAGGCCAAAGGTGCCACGCTTTTTTCTTTCAAAAAAATATTGTTATTTACGTATGGTTATTACTTTCTCAAAATATTTTGACAAAGTAATAACCATACATAAATAAGAATAAAAATGTGCACCCCACCACCAAGATCATTCCATTGTAACTATCCAACCTCCCAAAATTTCAACACCTCTTCCAATGGTTTGACCCCTTTCCGTTTTAACAGTACAAATATCACAAACACCCTCCGTATCTCCTCAAAATCATTCCTCCTGCATATTCCCCGTCTTACCTTAATGGCACATGTTAATTTATCATTATTAGTTATATCCCACACCTCTTTATGCCATTCTCCCATTTTATATTCTGCTTGCCCCTTCTACTTCCTAGCTATAATAATTTGTGCAGCTGTCAATAAATTTGCGAGCAAGTCATTCATGGCCTGCAAACCTTCCACCCCATTGTAAATTGATAATTTTCAATTATTATCTGGACTTTCGATCAGCTTTAACCCAGTGATTTATGTTATCTCCTTAAACATCCTTTGCAAAAAAAAAAAAATGTACATATTTACACCTCCACCACATGTGGACATAATTCCCTGGCATCCCCTCCAACATAACACTGAATATCCTTGTTTATTTGGTTTAAACTGACTGGAGTTAAATACCATCTCCAAACTAATTTATAATAATTTTCTTTTATTCTTATAGACAACATTTTCAACGAAGGTACAGCATTTTGTTTTCACAGAAGCCAATCAGATGCCAATGGGATGCCTGCAAACAGAACACAAGTGCAACACAGGACTGCTATTTGTGATTCCCAGCTAACTAACTTGTTTTCATAGACACAGGGCGGTTCTTCACTGAGGGTTTATAACGTTAAGGAAGCGTTAAGGAATGGATGCATGATGTTCTGCTGGTACAGTTCATAATGCCAGAAGGTGCTGCAGGAAGTGGCAGTAGGAAAACAGGAGGGGAAAAACAGAGGTAAGGAACATTTTTAATTTACCAGTATGTCCTGCGATGGTTTTCCCAGTAGTGATGTATGGAAGTGAGAGCTGGACCATAAAGAACGCTGATCGCCAAAGAATTGATGCTTTTGAATTATGGTGCTGGAGGAGACTCTTGAGAGTCCCATGGACTGCAAGAAGATCAAACCTATCCATTCTGAAGGAAATCAGCCCTGAGTGCTCACTGGAAGGACAGATCCTGAAGCTGAGGCTCCAATACTTTGGCCACCTCATGAGAAGAGAAGACTCCCTGGAAAAGACCCTGAGGGCACAAGAAGAAGGGAACGACAGAGGACGAGATGGTTGGATAGTGTTCTCAAAGCTACCAGCATGAGTTTGACCAAACTGCGGGAGGCAGTGGAAGACAGGAGTGCCTGGCGTGCTCTGGTCCATGGGGTCACAAAGTCGGACAAGACTAAACAACTAAACAACGACAACAACATGCCCTGCAACGTTTTAGAACGATATATCTAATATCATTCAAATAACGTTTAAAAGGTCAGCGTAGATCCAGCCATGGTGTCTGTGATCCTGAAGGTAATATCGTCCCCTCCAACATTCCTCAGAGCAAAATAGGGACATTTTTCCTCCCAACTGACCCTCCTCCACCCATTATTTTTGTCCCTCCCCTGGACATTTCCTTATCACTTCAATCCCATTTTTGTTTCATTAGATTCTTTGGTAGATTTACGAAAGGAAAAGCACACGCCAATAAAAAATTTTTAGGAAGAGGCAAGATTAGAAGGAGATGCGCAAAGCGTGTTCTCCTTCATGGAGAGCACGTGTTGCGGTGTGGGCTGACAAGACACTCCAAAGTTGTGGGGCGGGCTAATTGATCGTTGGCCACTGTTGTGATTGGGCTTCCCTTGTTGTTGGGAAGAAGTTAATGTTGCCATTTGTTGATTGACAGCCAGAAATGCTAAAACTCCTTGCACGAGGCTAGGGCTTCCTCTTTCCACCCGTGCATCGGATTGCCCATCCCCCCCTCCGTATATTTAGGGTTGTTCGCTTTGACCTTGCTATGCCCGTCATGGGGCCGTCTGCTCTTGGGGCAGCGGCCCGGTAGGAATTTTGTACATCTGGCTGATTGGTTGGGGCCATTTGGTTTTTGCCTACTGTGTAGCAAATCGTCACAACTTGTAAGGTTGCGGTTAGGCATTGGTTTATGGTTTGGTTGGTTGAGGGGCATGGATTGGCTGTGCCTGCCCCTCTAATGCTGTTGCTGCAAGGGATTCCGTTAAAGGAATCAGGGGCTAACTATTGCTTGTCCACCCTGTCAAAGGGGCTTGGGCCATTGCACGAGCTCCTGGTTGCATTTGGGGAGGGCTGAGGGCAGGTTCCCTGCTCCATCGCTACCCCCAAGTGTATTCCCCTTTTCTGACTTTTGCAGGCGTGTGGAATGTCAGTCTGTCCCCCATGGGGGGGGGGGGCAGATAATCGCAACCAATGCCTAAGCAACCACTCACATTTTTGTATTTTAATAAAGTTGTGGCCAAAATTTTGCCAAAAACCTTAAACAAAAATTTCTGTGTGATGTGTGAGTTATTGGGGTGGCCCTGGCGACCTTGACACGCAAAGCATTTAACAAAATAAAAATAAAATATCAAGATCCCTTGTGCTCTCCTCCAGTCTCCCTTTCTTCCCCCAACGGTGGGCACTGCCTTCCGCCTGCCCATCAGAGACTAGGAGGCTGAAAGTGAAAGTTCAGAATAAAAATTATGGAACTTTCAGTTACTGATTCTAATTAGAGAATTCACATGACTTATGATACTATTTTCAAAGATGCATTATTTACAGAAATGTGGCTGGAAATAAATCTAATACATAGAAAATGATAACTTTTTTTTCCCCATCTACGGTGACTTTGACACTCGCTGTGGATGATGAAATGACGCCGAACTCGTCAACAGTACTGCAAAATGTATTGAATATCCAAATTTACTGCTACTCCTTAATTATCAAAAAAGAAAAAGAAAAAGAGGAGCTTCTTCTCATTCTGCATTTTGAGATCTGCATACTATTCTGAAGCACACATAGGAACACTTTAAAGGGGGGTTGGATATTTTTACTAGGACTGGTCTATTGTGGATTCAAACTGGATGAGGCAAATTCATGGAGGATTAAAGGTACCAGTGGCTTTTATTGTTGGCATCTATCTGTTTCGGGAGACAATGGAAGAAAGAGTATCTTCAGGCATCCAAACCTTCATCGGTCCCGTGATTTCAAGTCACAGATCTGAGAGGAGGTTCTTTAAAAACCCACTGTTTACTGCTGAATCGTCACAAACAGTAATAGGGATTTCTGTAGATCGAAACTTCTTCCAATTCTGGAAAAATTGGCAAAATGTGCAGGAATTTGAGGTCCATTGACTGATTGCCTAAAAAAACCCCTCAGCAACTGAATATTAGTTCTAGAAATATTGCAAAGCAAAGGAAACAGTGTGTGTTAGAACTTGCCACTGGCTGCAGTTGTTGAGATGGTTCAGATCCATTGTCATATGTGTATAGTGGCACATTTCCTGAACTTTGATGACCATCTTGTCTAGGTCTTTGCCTACAACTAATCCAGAATGCGGCAGCTGGCCTGGTGACGGAGTGGCCACCAAGACCACATAACACAGGTCATGAAAGACCTACATTGGCTCCCAGTATGTTTCCAGGCACAATTCAAAGTGTTGGTGCTGACCTTTAAAGCCCTAAATAGCCTCGGCCCAGTATACCTGAAGGAGCGGCTCCACCCCATCGTTCAGCCCAGTCATGGAGGTCCAGCTCCAAGGGCCTTCTGGTGGTTCCCTCACTGCGAGAAGTGAGGTTACAAGGAACCAGGCAGAGGGCCTTCTCAGTAGTGGCACCCACCTTGTGGAACGCCCTCCCACCAGATGTCAAGGAAATAAACAACGATCTGACTTTTAGAAGTTGAGGGAAGTTTTTAATGTTTGATGTTTTAACATGTTTTTAATATTCTGTTGGGAGCTGCCCAGAGTGGCTGGGGAAACCCAGCCAGATGGGTGGGGTATAAATAATAAATTATTATTATTATTATTATTATTATTATTATTATTATTATTATTAT
>JAXCMG010000071.1:18911-32150 GCA_034642415.1 Podarcis siculus | reverse complement strand
ATTATTATTATTATTATTATTATTATTATTATTATTATTATTATTATTATTCCATCCACTGGTGCAAGCTGACCTGCCTTTTTCTTGTCTACAGCTCCTGTCAGACTGTAGGAATTCAAGCCAAAATTACCCAGTAACTTCCTCATATCCTTATCTCTGATTTTAACCGTATTGGATTTGGAAATGGTTTCTATATATAAAATATATAAGGGTCTGGAAGCCAAGCCTTATGAGGAGCGCTTGAAGGAGCTGGTCATGTTTAGCCTGCAAAAGAGGAGACTGAGAGCTGATACGATAGCCTTCTTCAAATATCTCAAGCACTGTCACATGGAAGAGAGAACAGGCTTGTATTCTCCTGCTCTGGAGGGTAGGATCCGAACCAATGGCTTCAAGTTCCAAGAAAGGAGATTCCAACTAAACATATAGGAAAACTTTCTGACAGTAAGAGCTGTTCAACAGTGGAACAGGGACCGCAGAAGTCATCTAGAGACAAGTAGATAAATAGGTACTACTGTAGCGGGAAGGTAAACAGTGTTTCTGTGCGCTCTGGTTTCCGTCACGGTGTTCCATTGCGCCAGAAGCTGTTTAGTCCTGCTGGCCACATGACCTGGAAAGCTGTCTGTGGACAAACGGCGGCTCCCTCAGCCTGAAAGTGAGATGAGCACCACAACCCCATAGTCGCCTTTGATTGGACTCAACCATCCAGGGGTCCTTTACCTTTTCCTCTTTTGCCCAACATAGAAGCCAACTTCTAGGGGCCATGTGGGCTTTGGCCCCCACAATAAAATATTTGAGGGGACCAGGTCCCCACAAAGTTGATGGGCGTTCCCATTCAAATGGTGTGCATGCACTGCGTCATGTGATCAGTTATGTGGGGCAGGGCTTACCTGGGCCCCCACAATATTTTATTCAAGTTGGCACCGCTGTTGTGGCTCGAACCCACAACCCTCAGATTAAGAGTCTTGTGCTCTACCAACTGAGCTGCTCTTTATTGCTGCTGCATTTCGAATCACTTTGAGATGTTGCATAGGAAACAATCCATTTGTGCAATTGAATAAAAATAAATAAAATAGCAATTCCCAATAAGCAATTCAGACAGCACTGGAGCATGAAGGAATTCCCAACAGTTTAAAGAGCCAGTTTCTGAGTCAAGTGGAGCCCGCCAAGTCAGTTACAGACATTGCCCTGTATACCAGCCCCGTGCTTTGAGAGCAATGCTTTCCTGAAACCATTTATATATTCGTTCATCCATTCATTTGATTCATTGGCCGCTGGACACGTAAGAAGAGGAGGCTTGCAAAATTCCGAGAGCCTAAAGCATGACGGAAAACGAGGGGAGGGAAAAAATGCAAATAAAAGCCATGCGGTAACCTCTAAAACAAAGCCAGTAAAACAGCGGCAAACTCCAGCAGCAAAAATGTACCATCGACAAACAGCAAAATCATCATAATCCATCTAACGCCTGGGCGAAGAGATAAGTCTCCACCTGGCGCCAAAAGGATGTTAATGATGGTGCTGGGAGGACAAAATTATTGTAACAATATCAGGCCGGTGTACTTTGTTCTAAGCGCACTGTAAGGATCTGGGAGTATGTCGACGGAGCTTCACTCCTGAGGAAAAAAAACAGGGCATATTGTGAGATTTGGCTAGATGAAGACATTATCTCATGGGGAGAAAATGGGTGCTCGGATTAACCTCTCGTGCATTCAAAACATGTAGGAAGGGTTCTGGGGGTCATGCCAATGAATGCCATTCTTCGCACCCACCACTCCGCATGCCAGCCATGCATGTTCTCTTATTGTAACAAGTCCACTCAGCTTTTCCAGTGGGCGGCACTGCGGCCAGGTATTGGGGTCCCTGCAGTTAACCGATGAGGGGCGGAGATTGACAACCCCTCTCATTGCCGTCCCAGCTGCATCACCAGGAAATTTAAACCATGGCATGGCCAGGGAGCCCTCCTCTCTTGCCCTTCAGCAGATCTCTCAATCCACCTGCCTTCTTTTTTTATCCTTTGCTATGACATGACCTCACTATTGACAAATGTCAGCTGTCATATTGTTGGTGGAATTCTTCTACTTGGCAAATTGGCACCAGTCATTTGGTTTCTGCCTACATCGTAGCAATCATCACAACTTTGTGAGGTTAGGCACTGGGTAAGACTTGGGTGGCACTGTGGTCTAAACCACTAAGCCTCTTGGGCTTGCCGATCGGAAGGTCGGCGGTTCGAACCCATGCGATGGGGTGAGCTCTCGTTGCTCGGTCCCTGCTCCTGCCAAACTAGCAGTTCGAAAGCACGTCAAATTGCATAAATCCATACCGTTCAGGTGGGAAGGTAAACGGCATTTCTGTGTGCTGCTCTGGTTTGCCAGAAGTGGTTTAGTCATGCTGGCCACATGACCCGGAAGCTGTACGTCGGCTCCCTCAGCCAATAAAGCGAGATGAGTGCCGCAACCCCAGAGTCGTTCATGACTGGACCTAATGGTCAGGGGCCCCTTTACCTTTACCTTTAAGACTCAGGTGGCACTGTGGTCTAAACCACTGATCCTCTTGGGCTTGCCGATCAGAAGGTCGGCGCCCGTCCTGTGGAATGCCCTCCCACCAGATGTCAAGGAAATAAACAACTATCTGACTTTTAGAAGACATCCCTGTTTAGGGAAGTTTTTAATGTTGGATGTTTTGATGTTTTATCGTGTTTTTAATATTCTGTTGGGAGCCACCCAGAGTGGCTTGGGAAACCCAGCCAGATGGGCGGGGTATAAATTATTATTATTATTGTTGTTGTTGTTGTTGTTGTTGTTGTTGTTGTTGTTGTTATGCCAAGTGGCACACCAACACACAAACACCCCAAAGTTCAGTCCACTCTCAGCCAGCCCCCACGTGCCTAAGCTTCTGACTTACAGCCTTCTCCACCTCAGGCTTGCCCTTGTAACTGAGCAGGGAAGAGGCTCATAGAATGGTAGCATTGAGAGGGACCACAAGGAATCTTTAACCCCAACCCTGGGATTAATAGTCTGCTGCTCTGCCGACAGAGCTATCCCAGATGGGGGACGAAACCAGAATGAGTTGCCTCTGCCTGCCACTGGCTCTGCCTCCACCTGCCGTTGGGCCCCCTGATTTCTGACCCACCAGTGCCAATGGGCACCAGCCGCCACCACCATTAACTCCTCCTGGAATCCCTGCAGGAGTCCAGGTCCTATTGAGGAAACCCATCTTTTCCTTCAGAAATGTGCCATCTAATATGCTCCTCTCCTCCCTCGTCCCAGGTTGGGTTCTCTTTAACCCCAATGGATGATTTATTTGCCAGAAACGGCAGACCACGAGTGTGTGGAAAAGGGGAGGCACTTTTTTTCGCCAGCCTTGTTTTTGCTGCCTCCGGTGATGCTTCTGTCAGCTGTTTCTAGGTAATGGGGCTTCTGTGAACAAACAGGGTTATTAGAGTTCATTAAGCTGCTTTTCGGTCCACTCCTTGTGCTGTTTCCGGGGAATGATGTCGCTGCGGCAGCAAAGGGACTTGGAGGGAGGCAAAGGGTCAAAGGTCTCTGAAAGGAAAGAGAAAAAACTCACTGGCTGAAAACCAGGAGTGAATCATTCCAGTCATTTGATTTGATTTAAAAAAAAAAAAAATCAGCCACGGCTCCTGTAAAACTAGGGCAAGGGGAAGCATCACATTTTGAAATAGACTCCTTTGATTGGGACACATTCGTTCAAATGTTCCAAGCTGTCTCGGAAAATCCCCTTGCTGGCTTTGCGGCCGCCGCTTATATATAGCGATAGATATAATATTTTTAATTCACAACTGCGGCCAGCTCTTTGGCCTTCGACGAGTCTAGGGAGATCCTGCCAGTCTCTATCATGTTCCACCTCCGTCACGCAGCTTGTCTTGCCGGGCCCTCCAGTTAGTTTATCCATATTTAAAGTGGACAGTCACTTCCAGATGATCAATGGCAAACCCATGCCGTCGCTAACCGGCTGTAACTAAATAACAGCCAGTTAATCGCATCACTGAGCTGCTACCAATTTCATGCAAAGAGACAAGTGAGTACTTGAATGGCTCACATTTTAGAAGAAGATGCACTAAAAGGAGGGGGAAAACACTTGGGCATGTGTCCTTCTGACGTTGGAAAGGTCAGCTCTTGGCAGGGTGGATGCTGGAGGCCTCAGAACCTTTGCTATTCTCTTCATCGGTGTGATCTTTTTTATTATTATTAAATTGATATACCGCCCTTCACCCAAAGATCTGAGGGCAGTACGGAGAATAAAACACAAAACACAAGGAAATAACTAAACCAAAACTAACAGAACAATAACTTTCCCCCCTTCCCACATTTAAAAGGCTGTACAGTGGTACCTCAGGTTACATACGCTTCAGGTTACAGACTCCGCTAACCCAGAAATAGTGCTTCAGGTTAAGAACTTTGCTTCAGGATGAGAACAGAAATCGGGCTCTGGCAGCGCGGCGGCAGCAGGAGGCCCAATTAGCTAAAGTGGTGCTTCAGGTTAATAACAGTTTCAGGTTAAGTACGGACCTCCGGAACGAATTAAGTACTTAACCTGAGGTACCACTGTAGGTTCTTGTTGTTGTTTATTGAATTTATATACCGCCCTATACCCGGAGGTCTCAAGGCAGTTCACAGAAAAGATCACAACAAATATAATCAGGATGAAAGCAACAATCCAATAATACCCCCCTCCCCAGAAAAGAGCCACGTTTTAAAAGGGTAAAGGTACCCCTGACCATTTGGTCCAGTCGTGGACGACTCTGGGGTTGCACGCTCATCTCGCTCTATGGGCCGAGGGAGCCGGCGTTTGTCTGCAGACAGCTTCCGGGTCATGTGGCCAGCAAGACAAAGCCGCTTCTGGCAAACCAGAGCAGCACACCTTCCCGCTGGAGCGGTACCTATTTGTCTACTTGCACTTTGATGAGCTTTCAAACTGCTAGGTTGGCAGGAGCAGGGACCGAGCAACGGGAGCTCACCCCGTCGCGGGGATTCGAACCACCGACCTTCTGATCGGCAAGCCCTAGGCTCTGTGTTGTAGACCACAGCGCGACCTGCGTCCCTTTTAAAAGGGTATAGGATGTCAAATAAAGGCCTGGTTGAAGAGGAACGTTTTTGCCTGGTGCCTAAAGGTGTATAATGAAGGTGCCAGGCGAACGTCCCTGGGGAGAGCATTTCACATACAGGGAGCCATTACAGAAAAGGCCTGTTCTTGTGTTGCCACCCCTGGACCTCTCATGAAGGAAGCACAAGAAAAAGGGCCTCATATGATGAATGCAGAGTCCAGGACAGTTTATATGGGGAGAGGAGGTCCATGAAGCCTTACAAAGATGCAGAGCTTTGCTCATCTCTGCTCCCCTCTATGAGCTTTTATTTAAAGATGGGGGGGGGCATTCCAAATGGCCTTGGCACTCTTCTTCTCTGCCAAAACTCAGCAAGAAGAGGGACATTCCGACCACAACAGAAAGGTGGAGCCCAGTTGGCCGATGTAGCCTTTGGTGGGAGCACCCCCCCCCAAACACTGACCAGGCAACCATTCAGTGAGTGTCAGGATGCTGTCAGCGGCTCCCGGCTGGTTGCCCAGGAAAGTGTAAAGACAAGGGAAAGTTTCTTACAGTCCTTTTTATTTACACTTTGCGTGTTCAGACCCAGAGACCTCCCCCTTAAATAAAGACACATTTGACTCAAATTTTAGTTTTGGCTTTTGGCAGAATTAGGCCACAACTTTATTGATTACAGAAAAGTGAGTGGTTGCATAGGCTCTGGTTCGACTAGCTCCCTGCACCCTTGCAGGAAGCGCTGACCCAGAGCTCTATCATAGGTCAGCCAAGGGTGAACACCTGAGGCAGGTGAAAAGCCTGGGAACAGAATCTGTTCACCCAGGCACGGGCACAACCCCCTTTCGAGGGTTGACCAAACCAAGTTGAGTCCCTGGATTCTTTTAACGGAATGCCCTTCACATGGGGATGGCGAGACCATTCTCCCATCCCTATCACATGAACCAGTGCCTATCCGCAACCTTACAAGTTGTGAGGAATTGCAACGTGGCAGGTGAAACCCAAATGGCCACAGCCCATCAGCCAAGTGGGGAAAATTCCTGCCGTGCCCCTGTCCCAACGACAGAAGACACACGACGGCATAGCAAGGTCAATCGCAAAATGCCCTAAAATTAGGGAGAGGTGGGAAGGTGTTCTGATGCATGAGCCGAAAGAGGAAGCTCTGGGTCATGTGCATGGGTTTATATAGGTCCCTCGATCCATTTAGACCGCACCTCATTGGCCAGATTACACCCAGCAATGAGAGACCTACAAATCAGGTGTTGTGACTATCCAATAGACCCACCCACAAACAGGAGGTCAGTCTCCAGGTCTCCCCGCAACACGTGCCCTCTATTAGGTAGGACACGATTTACAGAGAGAGGCTATAGAACACTCTTGGATAATGGTGTTGTCCCGAGTGAATCTCTACCCCCCATCTCTCCCACTTCCTCATTCATCATCATCATCATATACAGGTGCCACCAAGTGCCTTCTGTCTCCAAGCTCTTTGCTCTCCTACTTTTAAGTCTTGCTGGGTTCTGGGAGATGATGCATCTGGAATACTTTCCAGTGACACCATGTCAGCAACCTGCTGCTCCTGCTCTGCCTGCTCCTCCTCTCCCATGATTTCCCAACTTTCCCCCTCCCCTGCCTCTGAGCTGTGACCTCCCACAGACCCCTGTTGTAATTCTGAACTGTCTTCCTCCTCCCTGGAAGGGTCAGGATGGGGAGGCGGTCTCCACCACTCCTCCTCCTCTGCCAGTCCCTGACAGCGAGGGGCCCAGAGACCCCCCCAGCAGCAGGCAGGGTGGGGATTCCTGCATGGGGGCACTGGGCTTGCACCCTCTCAAAATCACGCATCGGGGGCTAAGGCCTCTCTGGCCCTCCCTATGCTACGCCCCTGGTGAAAAGAATAATTTGTCATTCTTTTTATAGGTTGAGAATCTTCAGGGGGGCTAAAAGCAAGTAAACTATATTCCAGTGGTGGCCTGTGCTGAAGGCCGGGAGGCCAAGAGCTGGTGGAGCTACAGCACATGACTGGTAAACCCAACTAATTCTGGTCTCCCCCCTCCTGAGACTAAGGAGAGACTGTGCTACTCCTCAGACCAGTTGTAAGAAAGAAAGAAGGCGGGCAGGAGGACAGATGAGGGTTTCTGGGACTGTTCCCCATTTTCCCTACTGGGTCATCCTCCGCTGCTACATTCTGCCCTTCCATTTGTGCCTTGCCTTGTCCAGTTGAGTGCCACAGTGTGAGAGAGACACAAGTACATAGCCCTTCCCTTTAGAACAGTTTCAGTGGAGTCTTTGCTGCGCTTAGCTGCAGCCCATGATTTAATATGAATGTTGCACGAGAATCGTAGCTTGAATCACTTCAGTTTGACTCGGAGCTGTTTCGAGAGCCATTATGAGACTGTTAGTCTTTATGTCAGTTCCCAGAAATGTGAAAACTCCTCCAGTCGGTCAAAATGCAAGACTATCTGTTGACAATGTGCGACAGAGGGAGGAGAATGAGCTCTGGCATATTCCATTTCTTCTGTTTGTGTGAATAATCGGCCCTCCTGCTCAGAACAGGATCCTGCCTTGCTTGATCTTTTAAGTGGCAAAAAAGTTTCAAAAAGGAAAACGGGATCATGAACAGGAGCAACAGGGTGTGTCACATGAAATTTCAGGTTTTTAAAAAAGAAAAGTGTGGGGCAAGATTCACAGTGAGATTCCAAGGTCTGCAACTTGGATATTTTCCAACATGGCCTTCAGTGTACCTGCAGCTGATTACCTTTATTTAAGAATTGGCAAATCTGTCCATTTTTGTTTTTTGTTTTTCCAATCTTGTTTATTTATATTGTCGTGAGTTGTGGGTGCCAGGGTTTGAGGGTGCCAAATCCCTCGGTCTGATAGGTGTTAGAATTGAATCGATGCTTGGAGTGTTACAAAGGTTACCAGGCACTGAATTTAGCAAAGTGTTAACATACAGGCCAAGCCAACTTGCTGTGTTCAGGGAATTGCCTGGGAGATCAAGCCAGTCACCAAAGACAAAGGAAAGGCCATTGGAAAAGTCAGAGGGAGGGGACTCTGTTCCAGACAAATATGGGAGGCCCCCACCCCACCCTACCCCTGAGCTATGAGATAGCTAGCTGAGAAAAAGAAAAGCGGAGTTAAGGATTATAATCGTGGCAATGTGACACCGGATTTAAATAACATGGCTGTCTGTAAAAGTCAGCAAGCTGCAGAGAGTCAGAGCCATGGCTGGTGACAGTTTGAATAACAGGCTGCAACTATGGGAGAAGCAAGACTCTCTTAGACCGTTGTGCTGGGAGTTCCTCCATCGCAGTCTCAGGTTGTATGTATGTGCCGATAAACCATATATCATAAGGACACCACAGTCTCTGCTGTGCCTCAATTTCCAAAAAGAAACACAGACTCTGGGTAAGCACTCCTGCGATCTTGCACGGAGATCGGGGTGGCGTCTAACAATATTTATAGAACGCCTTCATATGCCACCAGCTCCTGTACAATGCATTCAGTAAAACATGGTAAAAACCATACAAAATAATTGTGAAAGTTTAAGGCTTGCCGGCCTAAACAGGTCTTCCAGAGAAACCCAAAAGTCAATAGGGGGGGTTCCTGCTTTATCTCTGCAAAGAGAGTGTTCCTTTGCTTGGGAGTGTTGGCATTTCAGGCTTGGCTCCTGCTTAAAGCTGGCTGGATCTGTGCAACACAGAGGGTGTCTAATAGCGCTCCTCTGGATCATCTCAGTGATCAAAGAACTTGGGATGTATGAGGAACGACTGAAGGAGCTGGGTGTGGTTTAGCCTGAAAAATAGGAGACAGAGAGGAGTTATGATGTTGTTGTTGTTTAATCATTTAATCGTGTCCGACTCTTCGTGACCCCATGGACCAGAGCACGCCAGGCACTCCTGTCTTCCACTGCCTCCCGCAGTTTGGTCAGGCTCATGTTTGTAGCTTCGAGAACACTATCCAACCATCTCGTCCTCTGTCGTCCCCTTCTCCTTGTGCCCTCCATCTTTCCCAACATCAGGGTCTTTTCCAGGGAGTCTTCTCTTCTCATGAAGTGGCCAAAGTATTGGAGCCTCAGCTTCACGATCCATATGTCACTACTGGGAAAACCATAGCTTTTACTATACGGACCTTTGTTGGCAAGGTTATGATAGCCATCTTCTAATATCTCAAGGGCTGACACATGGTAGAGGGGAACAAGCTTGTTTTCTCGTGCTCTGGAGAGTAGGACTTGAACCAATGGCTTCAGGTCACAAGAAGGAGATTCCGACTAAACACCAGGAAGAACTTTCTGACAGGAAGAGCTGTTTGACAGTGGAACGGACTCCCTCAGAAGCTTGTGGACTCTCCTTCCTTGGAGGTTTTTAAGCAGAGGTTGGCTGGCCATCTGTCACGGATGCTATAGCTAAGATTCCTGCATTGCAGGGGGTTGGACTAGATGACCCTTGGGTCCCTTCCAACTCTACAATTTGGTGATTCTATGAAACTGGGATAAAAGTTCTCAGGTGGCCCTTGAGGTATGCCAGATACGAGTTTTTCAGGGCCTTGTACAGTGGTACCTTGTTAAGTTGTGGGTGAACATATCAGACGACACAGTGATTCTTCAAACAGCTCTTGTTTATTCACAGGCCAGGACAGAACTGAACTGAAGGGTTCAGTCAGCCTGCTTATATAGAGCTCCAATACAATGTAACTGTAACAATTTTCTAAAACTATCCAATCACTGAACGTCACTTTCGATCCCTTATTTGCATAACTATCTACAGTATCCCCCTGCTGGCCCAGGGTGAGAACTTCAGTACATAACATACCTCAGTTTACAGACGCTTCAGGTTACCGACGCTTCAGGTTACAGACTCCACTAACCCAGAAATAGTACCTCAGGTTAAGAACTTTACCTCAGGATGAGAACAGAAATCGCGTGGCGGTGGCACGGCAGCAGCGGGAGACCCCATTAGCTAAAGTGGTACCTCAGGTTAAGAACAGTTTCAGGTTAAGAACAGACCTCCAGAATGAATTAAGTTCTTAACCCAAGGTACCACTGTACAGTGGAACCTCTACTCACAACCACAATCCATTCCCGAGGCCCGTCCTTATGGCAAAACGAGTCGCTGGTAGAAGCGCCATTGTGCGCAGGCGCATTCGGTGGCAGCCCACTTCTGCACATGTGCAGACGGTGGCAGCTGCTTCTGTGTGTGCATCAATTGTGGCAAACTCAGTGTTTACTTCCGGGTTTGCCGCTGTCACAACTTGGAGCGGGCCTAAGCAGAGCGGGACGTACCGTATTTTTCACTCTATAAGACGCACCAAACCACAATACGCCCCTAGTTTTTGGAGGAGGAAAACAAGAAAAAAAGTATTCTGAATCTCAGAAGCCAGAACAGCAAGAGGGATCGCTGCGCAGTGAAAGCAGCAATCCCTCTTGCTGTTCTGGCTTCTGGGATAGCTGCACAGCCTGCATTCGCTCCATGAGACGCACACACATTTCCCCTTACTTTTTAGGAGGGAAAAAGTGAGTCTTATAGAACAAAAAATACGGTAAGTAGAGGTTCTACTGTATTACCACAAGAGCCGTGAAGCTGGCCTGGAAGCATATGGGTCGTCAGCGCAGATGTTTTTAGCTGAGTTGTTGCATGCTGCCGGCACCCTTCCCCCATCAGGAGTCTCGCCACTGCATTCTGCATCAGCTGAAACTTCGTGCTCAGTGTAGAGCACATTGCACCAATCCAGTAACCAGTGCGTGGACTTGCAGTGCCGGGTTATCATCATTCGGTTCACCCCATTTCTGCACCAATGTTTGCAATATATATATATTGTCATAAAAACACATTTGCATTTCCATGCACATTCTGTTCATATGCACAAGAGCAGCTTTTCTTTCCGCTCACATTGTTTTGCAAAGACGCATCGTGAGCTAGCCCAAGCTCTGTCGTGAATTTTCACCTCTTTCCTTGCCTTCCCCGGCTATTATGGATTACAATCACTTTGGGCACAGCCCGTGTCACCTTTCTGTCCTGCACATTCACAGAATGCTGTCGGCACTAAATAAATATTAAACATAAGTGGTAAAACCTCTGCAGGACCATTTAATTTCTTTCGGGATCCATCATTGCCATCTAGTGGAACAAGTTATTATTTCTTCCAAGGGTACCAAAATAGATAATTTTCATTCTGTTTGGCAGGATGGAAACACGAATGCAGAGACTGCGATGAAACAGCAGTAAATTTATGAAACCGGACTTCATAAGGATTAAGTATACAGTGGTACCTTGGTTCTCAAACTTAATCCGTTCCGGAAGTCTATTCCAAAACCAAAACGTTCCAAAACCAAGGCGTGCTTTCCCATAGAAAGTAATGCAAATTGGATTAATCTGTTCCAGACTTTTAAAAACAACCCCTAAAACAGCAATTTAACTTGAATTTTGCTATCTACCGAGACCATTGATCCATAAAATGAAAGCAATAAACAATGTACTGCAGCAGTGGCGTAGTGTGGGGGGTGCAAGGGGGGCCGGCCGCACCGGGCGCAACTTCTGGGGGGGCGCTCGCTGCCTCCGGAGTCGCCCAGAGCCCCATGGCAGCGGCTCTCAGCGCTCGCTGCGGAAGGCGCGCCAGGCAGCCCCTCCTCACCGACGGGCAGCGTTCACCTGCGGGGCTCGGCCAGCGCGCAGGGCTGGCCGCATGGAGTTGCCGGGGAGCCGCCGCCGCCTTCCATGCCGCCCTGGCTGCTTCAGCCGCGTCCGACAGCCGGCTCGAGGCTCCTTCCGGCCGGGTCTCCCGATGGGGTGCTGCGGGCGGAGGCTTCGGCACCAAGCGCCACGCCGCCCACCCGCCCCGATGGGGCCCGCCCACCCGCGCCGGAGGCTGGCCAACCCACTGGCCCCAGAGGCGCCCCCTCCCCGCGCCAGAAAGAAGTCGTGTCGGGGCTAGCCGGGCCGGGGAGGGAGACCGAGAAGGCTGCGCCGCAACGCCCAAAGACGCGCGTCTTGGCGCAAAGGGGCCCGCGGCACCCAGACGCGGAAGGGACCCTCTCCCCCTGACCCGCCACTGAACTGCAATTCCCAGCTCCCTTGGCAAATCCCAGTGCCCAATCCCCATGCTTTATTTGAGGCAGGGGTCCTTTAATTGCAAAAACAACACCACGGAGGGCAGTAGTCACTACGAAGTTTGCCCCAGAGTAGAGCCGTCAGTATTAATGACCATGGTTAGGGGTTAGGGGGCGCAAATTACTTGCCTTGCCCCGGGTTAGGGGGCGCAAATTACTTGCCTTGCCCCGGGTGCTGACTACCCACGCTACGCCGCTGTACTGCAGTCATACAATCAATCAATCAATCAATCAGTAGCTGAACTGAGTTCCACACAGTCACAAAAACAAAACAAAAAGAGCCGCAAAGACAAAAACGCGAAATAAATAGCAAAAACAGACAGACCGCAGTGTAACACTCAAAACGGAAGTTTCAAACTCAAATAAGAAGTGTAACACTCAAAACGAAACATGTTTGGCTTCCGGAAAAAGTTCACAAACAGGAACACTTACTTCCAGGTTTGCACTGTTTGTGTTCCAAGTTGTTTGAGTACCAAGGCGTTTGAGAACCAGAGTACCACTGTACTAGATTTGGACCTGGTTTCATAATCAGAAAGAATAAGTCGAAGTTGTCTGCTTTCCAAACTTTGAGTGACAGGTACCCCATTGAAATCTGGGCATGGTCGGCCAATTGGTGACAAAGAAGGATAGAACTTTCTTTATATATGCTACAACAGCAGCAAGAATACTTATCGCAAAGTATTGGAAGACACAAGATTTACCCACCCGGGAAGAATAGCAGATGAAGTTGATGGACTGCATGGAACTGGCGGAAATGACTGGCAGAATCTGAGAACAGGGAGAAGAGTCGGTGGAAGAAGATTGGAAAAAATTTAAAGACTATTTACAGAAACACTGTAAAATTAATGAATGTTAGAAGGATGCTGGAATGAAGTTATATGCCGCCCTATGCCTCGGCACGCTATTAGCAGAGTGAACTGCACACGCAGAATAGGCCTAGCCCCTAGCCCTTAACCCTTAACCCCTCGACCCCTCGACCCCTGACACTCTGACCCCCTGACACTCTGACCCCCTGACACTCTGACCCCTAACCCCTGACCAACGGAAGTTCCCAGCATACTGTGCTGGAATGTAAACTGACATG
>JAXCMG010000071.1:957-12416 GCA_034642415.1 Podarcis siculus | reverse complement strand
AAGAAGAAGAAGAAGAAGAAGAAGAAGAAGAAGAAGAAGAAGAAGAAGAAGAAGAAGAAGAAAAGAGTGGGTTGGGGGGAAGAGTGAAAGGATTGCCCAAGAGTCAAGTGACGATTCTTAATCTGCGTGAGAAAATAACCGGCATTAACTAAGCCAGTGTCAAATACACGGGGTTCTCCATAGGATTGTGAATGTGATCCTTTAAACACATGTGGAACGCTAAGGGGACAAGTCATTTTTTTCTTTTTAGGGGGGTGGTTAATGGCTGTTTAGTGTGTGCCTAATTTTGAGTTTTCTTACTCAACTTGTGAGGGTAGGAAGCAAATCCATCAAATGAACTAATAAATAAACTTGTAGTAGCAGTGAAAGTGGATCTGTTAGAGCCGTGGCTCTTAATGGCACAAGCCCCACAGGGGGGCAATTTAGTTTTTAAGGGGGGCAATTCAAGAATGAGTCATTAACAGTGAATGGCCTTTTAGGTTTCCTCCACATGAATAGGAGTTCACTTTTTGAATAATAAGAATTATATGTTAATGGGGGGGGTGGTTCAGGATTTTAGAGATACAGTGGTACCTCAGGTTACATACGCTTCAGGTTACATACGCTTCAGGTTACACACTCCACTAAGCCAGAAATAGTGCTTCAGGTTAAGAACTTTGCTTCAGGATAAGAACAGAAATTGGGCTCTGGCAGCGCGGTGGCAGCAGGAGGCCCCATTAGCTAAAGTGGTACTTCAGGTTAAGAACAGTTTCAGGTTAACTACAGACCTCTGGAACGAATTAAGTACTTAACCCAAGGTACCACTGTACATAGCTGGGACATGACCAAAAAAATGTTGGGAACCACTGTGTTAGAGCAAGTGGGGTCTACTGGGGGCCCACAACTCCCAGTCTGCCCGCACCCAGCTCACATTTGCCAGCTTTCGTACTTACCATGGTGCTAGCTGTCAACCTCCTTAATCTCAGTGTTGTTGCCCTTGTAGAATTTAGCAAGAAGGAGGATTGGGGGGGGGGGATTGCACTTTATTGGGTCTACTTGCCATTCCCTCTGGCGCCACCTACTGTTGGCCTCCCAGCTTTCCATCCTACCATTCCCAATGAGCACCAGCCACCACTGTTCAGCGGGAGAAGTTGCTGCCGTTGTGTTGCCCACCTTTCCAGCTCCTATTCTCATCTTCCTCCCTGATGTCAGGGGCCGGGCAGAGGAGGAGGAGTGGTGGAGACCACCTCCCCAGCCTGACCCATCCAGGGAGGAGGAAGAGGGAGACAGCCTAGATTTACAACAGGGGTTTGCAGGAGGTCACAGTGCAGAGGCGGATGAGGGGGAAAGTTGGGAAATCATGGGAGAGCTGGAACAACTCCCAGTTGACACGTTATCATTAGAAAGCATTCCTGATCCTCCATCTCCCAGAACCTGGCGAGCCTTAAAAGTAGGAGAGCAAAGAGCTCAAAGACAGAGGGCACCCGTAGAGGAGATGAGAATGATGAATGTGGAAGTGGGAAGACAAGGGGTGGAGATTCACTCGGGACAACGCCATTATCCAAGAGGCTGATTCCTATAGCCTCTCTCTGTAAAGTTTGAAATAAAAAAGGACTGCAAGAAACTTTCCCTCGTTTTTACACTTTCCTGGACAACCAGCCAGGAGCTGCTGACAGCATCCTGACACCCATTTGCTATGAAGAAAATCTTAAGTCCCAGTTCGGTGGAGGAGGGAGAGTTGTGAAGCCTGGGAAGGAATGAAGTGGAAGGTTTAAAGGCAGCCACCTGTGCATTTAGCTGATAAAGGAAGGGGTCATCTGTGTTGCTACCATCCCTGTTGCCAGCAAAGAGAATCACACCTTGACTCAATTACAGTTTGGGGGTTTCCCCCCCTCAACCCATAAAACGGTGTCAAAGAGCCATGAAATACCGTGGGGAAGGCGGGCAGCTGGCATCCTCTCAAAACGGAGTCCTCAGCTAAAATATTGTAGCCTCTTAAGGCTTCCTTGGCACAGCAATAAAAGAAGCGCTGCAACAGAGAAGCGACGGTCAAAGAAACGTTGCCATCAATTATTCACATCATAAAATCTAATGGTACATAGAAGACGGGGCATTTTGTAAGATGAGGAGGAGGGAGAGACACGAGACAAATCAGGAATAGCAATCCATCGGCCCTGTGGTCTAAACTGCTAAGCCTCTTGGGCTTTCCGATCAGAAGGTTGGCAGTTCAAATCCCCGCAATGGGGTGAGCTCCCATTGCTCTATTGCTCTGTCCCAGCTCCTGCAAACCAAGCAGTTCGAAAGCACGCCAAAGTGCAAGTAGATAAATAGGTACCACTGCGGCGGGAAGGTAAACGGCATTTCTGTGCGCTCTGGTTTCCATCACTGTGTTCTGTTGCACCAGAAGCAGTTTAGTCCTGCTGTCCACTTGACGCAGAAAGCTGTCTGTGGACAAACGCCAGCTCCCTCGGCCTGAAAGTCCGATGAGCACCCCAACCCCATAGTTGCCTTTGACTGGACTTAACCATCCAGGGGTCCTTTACCTTTTACCTTACCTATTGTATGGAGTCATGCTACCCCTGAGCCAAGGATATAAGTAACTAGACAACCTTTGACATCTGAAGGCAGCCCTGTATAGGGAAGTTCTTTAATGTTTCATGTTTCATGATGTTTTAATAAATGTTGGAAGCCACCCAGAGTCGTTGGGACTATCCAGTCAGATGCTTGGGGTATTATTATTACTACTACTACTACTTTATAAGACATCTCTATTTTCATTTGTTGGAGTGTATCTTAACCTACCCAAATCCTGTGGTTTTCCTCAGAGGTCCTGCAGCACTCATCTTGTGGTGGCATGGGCAGCACTCATCCCTTTTCATGACTAGTGATGGATGAGCATTGCTCGGTATTTTGCTTTGCAATTGTTTTTAATACAGTCGAACCTTGGAAGTCGAACGGAAACCGTTCCGGAAGTCCGTTTGACTTCCAAAAGGTTCAGAAACCAAGGCACGGCTTCCAATTGGCTGCAGGAAGCCACACCGGAAGTTCGGGTTGCAAAGATCATTCACAAACCGTAACACTAACTTCCAGGTTTGCGGTGTTCGAGAGCCAAAATGTTCGACTCTCAAGTTGTTCGTCAACCAAGGTACAACTGTACGTGGTTTCAAAGCCTCTCGAGTTATTTGTCTCTCATTAACCTTGAAGTTGTTTGGGGACACATTTTGTATGAAAAGCCCCGAAAAAATCTATAAATAATAAACAAATAAAAGGATATCTGGTGTTCCCTGTTAAATAAAATTAAATCTGCGGTTTGACTGTTTCAAACACAAGGAGTGAAACCCAGGAAGTGCTGAACATCAGTAGCTATAATGACCATTGCATGATCCCTTCTTGTTCCTAAGAGAAAAATAAATATACGCACATTATAGCCCAGTTCTCACTACAGAGCAATACAAGCCTTTGCAGGCATGTTTATGAGCAAAACAAAGGGCTTTTAGACATATATATCTCGACACCATCTTTGCGGAAATTGTAAACCAGGGACACATTTTTCTCACCATGCATTTAAACCGTTAAATCATAACCTTAGGAAGGAATACACGCACATTTTCTTTTACTCTCTCTCACAGCTTTTCCTAATACACTGAACAGATAATTATATCTGGAGTCTTTTCATAGTCTGACCTGCAGTTGCCTCTAAAGCCGTGACGCACGTGGTCGAAACAAGTGAATTTGGGGTTGATCCTTGCGATTATGAAAGCTTAGTAAGTTATAAACTACACTATGAGCTCCACAATGCAAGGTTTTCTTGGCCAGATTTTAATATTTTTTATTTATTTTTTTTGAAAAAGGAAAAGGAAAATAGAATCACTTGATCAACGAAATTTGGAATAAGAAAGCAAGAAAATTCCCCAGGGAACGATGTTGGGCAGTACATTCTCACGTGGAAAAGGCAAAACACATTGCTGGGTATATAAATAACACAGCCACCAGGAACTCCCAAAAATGGCTAGACACAAAGTAGAGTTTATCGACTCAAGTTTGGTTGGTTTGTTGTGTGTCGAGGTCCCCAGGGCCACCCCAATAACTCACACATCACACAGAATTTTTGTTTAAGGTTTTTGGCATAATTTTGGCCACAACTTTATTAAAATACAAAAATGTGGGTGGTTGCTTAGGCATTGGTTGCGACTATCTGCCCCCCAGTGGGGGACAGACTGACATTCCGCACGATGCGAAAGTCAGAAAAGGTGAATACACTTGGGGGTAGCGACGGAGCAGGGAACCTGCCCTCAGCCCTCCCCAAATGCAACCAGGAGCTCATTGCTATGGCTCGAGCCCCCTTGACAGAGTGGACAAGCAATAGTTAGCCCCTGATTCCTTTAACGGAATCCCTTGCAGCAGCAGCATTAGAGGGGCAGGCATAGCCAATCCATGCCCCTCAACCAACCAAACCATAAACCAATGCCTAATCGCAACCTTACAAGTTGTGACGATTTGCTACGCAGTAGGCAAAAACCAAATGGCCCCAGCCAATCAGCCAGATGGACAAAATTCCTACTGGGCCCCTGCCCCAAGAGCATATGACCCCATGACAGGCATAGCAAGGTCAAAGCGAACAACCCTAATTCTAGGGAGGGGGGGACGGGCAATCCGATGCACGGGGCGAAAAGAGGAAGCTCTACGCCTCGTGCATGGAGTTTTAGCATTTCTGGCTGTCAATCAACAAATGGCAACATTAACTTCTTCCCAACAACAAGGGAAGCCCCAATCGCATCAGTGGCCAACGATCAATTAGCCCGCCCCAATCTTTGGAGTGTCCTGGCGGCCCCCACCGCAACACATGCTCTCCGTGAAGGAGAACACACTTTGCTGGTTTAATATGATAACACTTGCAACCTACGAATGGACTGCTTACAGATATAGACTCTGCATGGATAAATACAACAATATTTGGAACGAGTTTATACAAAACATTGTAAACTATTAATATCTCTATTTGTACTAGGATAATAATCAAATTTATAAAAGAATGTATTGTCAGGGTAACTTTTGTATCTATTCATATAAAGCCCCCCCCCCTTTGCACAGTTCTGTGTTTTGTTCTTTTTCCTTCTTTTCATATCACTTTACTGATTTGATTTCTTTTCAATAAAATATGAATGAAAAGAAGAATTGCTAGAATTTCCCAGGTAAGCTGGTGAGAGATCACTGTAGGATAAACAGTTGGTTCTATGTGGTTCAGATCTGCTGAAAGATCCAGCACACTCTCAAAACGCTCTTTGCGGGTGCAATATCTTAATGCTTGCTTATTGTTCTAATATGGGTCTCATGATCCAAATCGTGGGGGGACAAATCTACAAACATTCATTCCCGGACTTGGCTCAGGGATATACTGTACAAGCTGGCAGGTTTTGTTTACTCTGTCTCATAAGCTTACCCACACAGAGCACTTTTTAATATGCCTCAGAAGCTATTGCAGGGATAATAAATGGTACTGATCAGAATGCTGTGTGGTCTTGTTTGATTGACTGCTATCAATTTCCTTTGCGGACAAGCTATTAAGGAAATGACTTCTTGAAAGGCTGTGTGAAGGAAGGCATAGGTTTAAATGGCATGCACCCGAACGAATGACAGCGGGGTCCACCAGACTGGCACAAAAGACGGACTCAAGATGGCTGTTTAGCTCTGGCTTTCCAGCCACACTCCTGGCTTTGAACACTGTGACTATTAAATTCTGCTGCTCTCTGCACCAAAAAAATGCCATAGCTGGTTCTTTTTATCACATGTGATGGTTTTATAATAAGGTTAAAGCCTACTGGGAAATGATATAAAGTGGTACTGAGGCATCTGATCATGGCCTGTATTTTAAAATGAGCTTAAAAATATATATATTTGCAGATGCTTGTGTGTTTTAATGCCAGGCAGAAGACCAGCTGTCTAAAAGACTGGCAGATGTTTATCTTCCTGGACAAGGGCCCCCTTGATTTATTGCAGGAGACGTACCTCAGGGTTGTAAAAGGGAATTACAGGCTGGAAGCAAAAGGTCACACTGACCATACAAATTACAGAATACAATCAAGCTGCAATTAAGAGTTGGTAAATAGTAAGAATTATTGTGCCTCCCATTAGAAACTTGAGTCACAGGGTAAACGGCAAGAGCTAATGGAAACAGCAGGTGGCTAGGGAAAGATGCTTCTCTCTGAAGCCGCTTTGAAGCTTCAGAGAACTTAGAGAATTTAGCTTTTACTAAGTTCCTTTTTTACTTTGAAAAGGCCTTTCCTTTCCTTCTAAAAAGCTATATATGTTAATGTATGAAATATATTGGCTTAAATGTAATTATGCAAAGGATTGGTTCTAGCAAACAGCCAATAGGAATTTCAACCAGGCTGATTGGACAGAGGCAGCCAAAGGAGGAGCAAGGGGGCTGGGCTGAGGAAATATAAGTGCTGACCATCAGGGCTGGAGTGGGCGAGCTTTGGTAACCATATACCACTGTGTCTCTCATTTATTTGTCTGACAAATAAATTATTTTAATTTCTCTATTGCTGCGTTGAATATTTCATTCCAGCTAAGCGTTAACCACAAGCAGGGTGCTACATTTTATGGTGCCTCTGTGACTCGGATAAGTGGTCTGCTGGAACGCAGCCCCTTTGCCTTAGCGGGCAGGGTACAAGAGGGAGGACCACTAACTGCTTACCCAGCGCGCACTGGAACATTTTTCCAGGGGAACGCAGAAGTCTCGTCTGTCTGATACCCTGCTCACCACGGCGACGGACCGGGGACGGGGAACTAGAGAAATAAACAGGGAACCAGCTAAGGGTAAGTGCACAAAGGGATTTGAAGCCCTCCAATTAATTGGGAGGAAGAGAAGTCTTGATCAAACTTCTGCGTCTCAGTAAGGGGGAACTGAGTACGCTAGGTGGTTGGGTACATCAGATGGTGGAATGGTGGAGGAAAAGGGAAAGGTTGGGAGGTAGAGTGTGGTGAAGTATCCAGCGCATTGTATGTCTGAGAAAGTACAATCAGTAGCTGACCTGAGTGTGGAGTGGGTAGTACTCCGGTTCCCAGTAAGGCGACTTCACTGGGCAAGGAACCCCACGAAGCGAGTGTGTGAGTGACTGAGTGGATACTTCACAGGGCCATACAATGGGAGTTGGGGGTTCAAAGGGGGAAAATACACCTCTTGAATGTATGTTAAATAATTTTAAGAAAGCCTTCTCAGGGGCATATGGAGTCAAAATGACGCCAGAGCGCTTGAGAACGTTATGTGAATTAGAGTGGCCGAAACAAAATACTGGATGGCCCCCTCAGGGAACTTTTGATATAAATTTAGCAAGCAAACTTTGGACCAACATCACCAAAGAAACAGGAGGGTGCCCAGAACAATTTTCATATATAGACTCTTGGCTGAGCACATTAAATAATAATCCTCCATGGATAAGGGAATGCAAAGTCCAACGATGCAAATTATTGGCTGTAAAAGCCAAAGCTAGGAAAGGAATCTTGCCAAATAAACTCAAACCCATTTTTGAGGGACCAGAGGAAGAGGTGCTTCCACCTCCACCCTATGCGCCACGTCGAGGGGAGCCTAATCCAAACATTCCACCAGTTGTAACCCCAAGGCAAGAAAATGGAATGAATAATGGGGGTGGAGTCACAGAGCTTGATTCCTTGATAGATTATGATAAATATCTTCAGGAGGCATTGGAGTCCTATAATAAAGCCCAAGTAGAAGTGGTTATTCCACCGGTGAGTCCCAGTAGAACTCCATCTACAGTCTCCTTTAGTGGAACAACTGATTGCCCACCCCAAACCCCTGTACATCCAAGTCCTAAAGAATTATTACAAAAGTTACAGGGAGACCTTGATCGGTCAGCAAGCAATACAGCCAGGTGTATAAAGCTGATAAAAGAACGTCTTGGGACAGATACCATCCCCTATGATTTGAGGCCCCTAGAGCAAAGCGAAGAGAAAGGTCACGTAGTAGCCCCTCTTAGAAGAGTATTTGATGCACTTGAGGAGCCTGTGCTGGTTAACGGGCAACCTGGACCACGGCCACCTCGAACTTCGACCCTCCAGTACATTCCATTCACAACTACGGATCTGATGAATTGGAAAACACACACCCCATCTTTCGCAGAAAAACCTCAGGCTATGATGGACTTGGTGACTTCAATAGTAAATACTCATAGTCCTACTTGGACAGATTGCCGCCAACTCCTGAATACTCTGTTCACCACTGAGGAAAGAAGAGACATAATTGAAAAGGCACAGATATATTTGCGTGAGCAGGCCAGAGTGGGAAATATTTTTAATATTGACCGTCATCTCCAGGATAACTTTCCCTTGGAAGATCCTAATTGGGATCCAAACAATGCAATACACCTGGCCAGGCTTACCACCTACCGCCAGACGCTTGTGCAAGGTATCCGCAGGGCATGCCAGAAGCCCACTAATATGTCTAAAGTCTCAGAAGTAGAACAGAAACCAAATGAGAGTCCAGGAGACTTTTTAGAGAGGCTGCAGGAAGCCTATCGTATATGGACTCCTTTTGACCCTGAAGCCCCCGAAAACAGCAGAATGATTACTGCTACATTTGTGGCCCAGTGCGCTTCTGACATTCGTAAGAAAATTCAGAAATCAGAAGGATGGGAAGGGATGCTGATGAGCCAAATTATGGCCATTGCACGCCGAGTTTATCGGAATAGGGATGAGGCTGAGAAACAAGAGAAGAAGAAGTGGCAGAAGGAAAAGATGGTGATGCTAGCCACAGCAGTGAAGCAAGACTACCGCCCCTTAAATGGAGGGAGAGGGCGGGGAAGGAATCCACCACTGGGAAGGAATCAATGTGCAAATTGCAAGAAGGAGGGTCATTGGATGCGGGAGTGTCCTGAACCCCTGAGGTTGGAAGAAGTACGCCCAGGCCCAGGCCCAGGCTCCGGCCCAAGAAACCAGGGACGGGGACGGGGAATGATCCGAGATGGAAGATATCAGAGACCTGGACAAGGACGGAGTAGAGACAATTTCATTGGACTGGCAGAGGAGGATTTTACCCAAGACTAGGAACGACCGGACTCCATAAAGTTAGGCTTCCAGGAGCCCACGGTCACGATTCAATTAGGGAGCCATTTAATAGACTTTATGATTGATACTGGGGCTGAATACTCAGTACTCCCAGAACTATTGCAGAAAAAGGCATCCAAAAGTGTAGTCATTAAAAGTGCCACTGGTCAGTCAGCTAAGAGGTCTTTCCTCCAACCTTTGGAATGCCAGATTGGGGGACATCGTTTAACCCATCAGTTTTTGTATATACCCGAGTGTCCAATACCTCTCTTAGGTAGAGATATGCTGTCCAAATTGCAGGCCCAAATCACCTTCACTCCTCAAGGTCCAGAAATGAAACCGCCATCAAAGGCAGCAGGAATAATTACCCTCTCAGTACCTAAGGAACAATCATGGCGCCTAATGTCAGCCCTGCAAGTCCAACCCACATTGGATACAGAGTTAAACAAGCTCCTCCAAACCCTACAGGTGCCACCAGGAGTATGGGCCGAAAATAGCCCACCAGGAATGGCTAAGAATATAGCTCCAATTGTAGTAACCCTAAAACCTATGGCTACCCCTGTATCTGTAAAGCAATATCCTTTACCCCGGCGAGCAGCAGAGGGCATCCAGAAACATTTGGACCGCCTATTAAAATATGGTCTGCTTAAGCCCTGCCAATCAGAATGGAACACACCCCTTTTGCCTGTTTGGAAACCTGGGACAGATGAATACAGGCCAGTACATGACTTGAGGCTCGTAAACCAGGCTATCGAGACCTTGCACCCAATGTACCAAACCCATATACCCTGCTGAGTTTGATCCCACCAGAAGCAACATTTTTTACTGTATTGGACTTGAAAGATGCATTCTTCTGTTGCCGGCTGGCACCACAGAGCCAACCTATATTTGCCTTCCAGTGGGAAGACCCTTTGACAGGAAGAAAAGGCCAGCTAACCTGGACAAGATTGCCCCAGGGATTCAAAAATTCCCCAACTTTATTTGGTACTGCCTTGGCGAAGGATCTAACAAGTTACCCCTCAATACCTGGAGAAAAGGTGGTTCTGCAATATATAGATGACCTTATACTAGCGGCAAAGGATTTTGATACCTGTAAAGAAGGGACAGAGGAACTGCTCCACTTGCTCTGGCAAGCTGGCTACCGAGTTTCCCAGAAAAAGGCACAGTTATGTTTAGAAAAGGTCAAATATTTGGGCTTTGACATCTCACACCAACAACGAGCATTGAGACCAGAAAGGAAAGAAGCTATTTGCCTTATCAAGGAACCTACCACAAGGAAACAACTCAGAGGATTCCTGGGAACAGCAGGGTTTTGTAGACTATGGATACCTGATTTCAGCAGTCTGGCCAAGCCCTTACATGAAAGCACTTGAGGTGCAGAAAAGGACCCATTTGTATGGGGACCTGAGCAGCAACAAGCCTTTTTAGTTATCAAACAATGACTTATGGAGGCCCCAGCCCTTGGACTGCCTAATTCGGAAAAACCCTTTCAGCTGTATGTACATGAACAGAATGGGGTTGCAGCGGCAGTCCTGACCCAGAGATTAGGAAGTTGGAACCGTCCAGTAGCCAATTTGTCTAAACAATTGGACTCAGTAGCAAAAGGATGGCCTCCATGCCTAAGGGCAATAGCGGCCACTGCAAACCTTGTCAAAGAAGCTGATAAATTTACCTTCGGCCAGACGATGTATGTGAATGTACCTCATGCTGTTCTGACACTCATGGAATATAAGGGTAGTTATTGGCTAACGAACCCAAGGAGGGCTAGATACCAAGGCCTATTGTGTGAAAATCCCAGGATTCATCTACGAATAGTGAATATGCTCAATCCAGCAACTTTGCTGCCCCTACCAGAGGTAGATGATGAAGATTCACATGATTGTCTCCAAATAATGGATGAAGTTTATTCCAGTAGACCCGATCTGAAAGATGAACCATTGAAAAATCCAGATGTTGTATATTATACTGATGGTAGCAGTTATCTGCATGAAGGTGCCAGACGAGCAGGATATGCTGTGGTCACCAATGAGGAATTTGTGGAAGCTTAAGCTTTGCCTGCTGGCACCTCAGCACAAAAAGCTGAACTTATAGGTCTAACTAGAGCTCTGCAATTGGCAGGCAGATGTGAGGCAAAAGCATTTGCAAGCGTTTGGCACCATTTTTGAGTGAATTGCCGAAAGTCAGATTTTTGCTGAAATTGTAACACCGGGGCTTAGAGATTTTTTCAAAAAAAATCTTTTTCTGCCGGTTAAGTTGTCGAGGGCTGATTTCTTTTCCAGTGATAAAAAGCCTTCTGTTTCGACCGCCAAACCTCTCAGGGGAGCATTTCCAACCATTTGGCACCATTTTTGAGTGAATTGCTGAAAGTCAGATTTTTGATGAAATTGTGACCCCGGGGCTTAGGGATTTTTTCA
>JAXCMG010000070.1:3843339-3866279 GCA_034642415.1 Podarcis siculus | reverse complement strand
ACACTTCTGAGGTCATTCTTACTACTGTTTTACTACTGTTTTACTACCACTCTACTACTACTTTACTATCATTTTACTACTACTTTACTACTACTTTACTACCACTTTACTACCACTTTACTACTACTTTACTACTACTTTACTACAGTTTTACTACTAGTTTACTATCATTTTACTACTGCTTTACTACCATTTTACTACTACATTACTACAGTTTTACTACTAGTTTACTATCATTTTAATACTACTTTACTACAGTTTTACTACAGTTTTACTACAGTTTTACTACAGTTTTACTACAACTTTACTACTACTCTACTACAACTTTAAAGCTATTTTACTATTCCACCACTTTACTATTGGACCATTTTACTACCGCTTTACTACTACTGTACTACTATCTTACTGCTGTTTCACTAGTGCCTTACTACTATTTTACTACTGCGTTACTACTGTTTTACTGCTATTTTACTACTATTCCACCACTTTACTATTGTTTTACCATTACTTAACTGCTACTTCACTACTGGTTTACTATTGCTTTACTACCACTTTACTTACACTTTACTACTGCTACTTTATTACTTATACTACTTTACTATTTATACAGTAGACCTTCCTGAACAATGGCATGCCTGTCTATAGTAACAAATAGTATTGTTACTATTTTATTAATTGTACATACTGCCCTTCATCCGTAGATTTAAGGTTGGTTTACAACTTTAAAATGCAAGGTAAAAAACACAAAATACACAATAAAAACAAGAACAAGAACAAACCAATAAGCCTCCTCCCTCAACCTCTCCTTTGGCTTGTCCTTCACTCATGACTTCTCTCTTGTTCCTTGATCTAAACTTCCCCACTTTTGCAAACCTTCCAGTTATCCCTAATTTTGCCAGGACAGTCCCAGATTTATTGAAGCTGTCCTGGTTTCTGATGTTATCCTGCTTTTCCTTAGGACGTCCCTATGTTCATGGGAGAAATGTTGGATGGTATGGAGTTATACATAGAATAGTATGTGTCAGGGCCACCCAAGGTCCCAGCTCACAAGAGACCAAAGCCAAGTCCAGTTTATATACAGAAGCTTTTATTGAAGAACATTGTTAGCTCCACATCCGAGGCGCGTGGCCCCACGTCTGTTAGGCTTAGACCGCTGAAGTCCCCTCTGAATCAGTCCCGCCTCTACACCAGTTTAAGAGGCTTGTGCTGGACCACCTCTTCCTCTCCTTCCTTTTCCGCAGGGTCTTTCTGCCCCCCTGGGTTCCCTCCCTCCGGGATTCCCCAGAGGCTGAACCCTCTGACGCCTGCTCCCCCCTCCTTCGTGCTTTGGGACCAGGCTCCTCCTCCGGGCTCTCCTCACTTCCGCGCGCCTCCACATTTGAACTTGGCGCGCGTACGCTGCTTCTGACCTTCCTTTTGACAGTTACACTGCTCCCGGTACTACTCTCCGCCCCTTCCGGCAGGACGTCTTGCCCCGATCTCCTTCCCCTCTCTGCTTCCTGCTCTGCTCCGTCTGACACACTGGTAACTCCACCCCCTTCACTCCGTTCCGGCGGAGAAGCCGGTCCCGATCTCCAACTCCCACTGGGGGTTCCCCTGCTGCTGCCCTGCTCCTGACTACTCCCCCCTGTGGCTCCCCTTGGCCTGACCAGGGGCGCTCCCTTTTGGGAATCCTCCGATTCACTGGAAAGACTCATGGAAATTCTCGAGTCATTGTCATCCTCTTCCTCGTCGCCCTGGGATCCTTCCCCCTCGCTCTCAGTCTCCTCCCTCATCTGCGCCTCTCTCCCTGAACCCCTGACATAAGTCAAATCCCTTATGAACGCACAGTGGAAGTGACGAACAGGTTTAAGGATTTAGATTTGGTGGACAGAGTGCCTGACGAACTATGGATGGAGGCTCGTAACATTGTACAGGAGGCAACAACGAAAACCATCCCAATGAAAAGGAAATGCAAGAAAGCAAAGTGGCTGTCCAACGAGGCCTTACAAATAGCGGAGGAGAGAAGGCAAGCAAAATGCGATAGAGATAGTGAAAGATACAGGAAATTGAATGCAGATTTCCAAAGAATAGCAAGGAGAGACAAGAAGGCCTTCTTAAACGAGCAATGCAAACAATAGAGGAAAACAACAGAATGGGAAGAACCAGAGATCTGTTCAAGAGAATTGGAGATATGAAAGGAACATTTCGTACAAAGATTACCATAATAAAGGACAAAAGTGGTAAGGACCTAACAGAAGCAGAAGACATCAAGAAGAGGTGGCAAGAATACACAGAGGAATTATACCAGAAAGATATGGATGTCTCATACACCCCAGGTAGTGTGGTTGCTAACCTTGAGCCAGACATCCTGGAAAGTGAAGTCAAATGGGCCTTAGAAAGCACTGCAAATAACAAGGCCAGTGGAAGTGATGGTATTCCAGCTGAACTATTTAAAATTTTGAAAGATGATGCTGTTAAGGTGCTACACTCAATATGCCAGCAAATTTGGAAAACTCAGCAGTGGCCAGAAGATTGGAGAAGATCAGTCTACATCCCAATCCCAAAGAAGGGCAGTGCCAAAGAATGCTCCAACTACCGCACAGTTGCACTCATTTCACACGCTAGCAAGGTTATGCTTAAAATTCTACAAGGAAGGCTCAAGCAGTATGTGGATCGAGAACTCCCAGAAGTGCAAGCTGGATTTAGAAGAGGCAGAGGAACCAGAGACCAAATTGCAAACATGCGCTGGATTATGGAGAAAGCTAGAGAGTTCCAGAAAGACATCTACTTCTGCTTCATTGACTATGCAAAAGCCTTTGACTGTGTCGACCACAGCAAACTATGGCAAGTTCTTAAAGAAATGGGAGTGCCTGATCACCTCATCTGTCTCCTGAGAAATCTCTATGTGGGACAAGAAGCTACAGTTAGAACTGGATATGGAACAACTGATTGGTTCAAAATTGGAAAAGGAATACGACAAGGCTGTATTTTGTCTCCCTGCTTATTTAATTTATATGCAGAATGCATCATGCGAAAGGATGGGCTGGATGAATCCCAAGCTGGAATTAAGATTGCCGGAAGAAATATTAACAACCTCAGATATGCAGATGACGCAACCTTGATGGCAGAAAGTGAGGAGGAATTAAAGAACCTTTTAATGAGGGTGAAAGAGGAGAGCGCAAAATATGGTCTGAAGCTCAACATCAAAAAAACGAAGATCATGGCCACTGGTCCCATCACCTCCTGGCAAATAGAAGGGGAAGAAATGGAGGCAGTGAGAGATTTTACTTTCTTGGGCTCCATGATCACTGCAGATGGTGACAGCAGCCACGAAATTAAAAGACGCCTGCTTCTTGGGAGAAGGGCAATGACAGGCCTAGACAGCATCTTGAGAAGTAGAGACGTCACCTTGCCAACAAAGGTCCGTATAGTTAAAGCCATGGTTTTCCCAGTAGTGATGTATGGAAGTGAGAGCTGGACCATAAAGAAGGCTGATCGCCGAAGAATTGATGCTTTTGAATTATGGTGCTGGAGGAGACTCTTGAGAGTCCCATGGACTGCAAGAAGATCAAACGCATCCATTCTTAAGGAAATCAGCCCTGAGTGCTCACTGGAAGGACAGATGGTGAAGCTGAGGCTCCTGTACTTTGGCCACCTCATGAGAAGAGAAGACTCCCTGGAGAAGACACTGATGCTGGGAAAGATGGAGGGCACAAGGAGAAGGGGGCGACAGAGGACGAGATGGTTGGATAGTGTTTTCGAGGTTACCAGCATGAGTTTGACCAAACTGCGGGAGGTAGTGGAGGACAGAGGTGCCTGGCGTGCTCTGGTCCATGGGGTCACGAAGAGTCGGACACGACTAAACGACTAAGCAACAACAACATAGGGAAGTTTTTTAATGTTTACTGTTTTATTACCTTTTTATATGTTTTGGAAGCCGCCCAGAGTGGCTAGAGCAACCCAGGCAGATGGATGTGGTATAAATACAGTGGTACCTCGGGTTACATATGCTTCAGGTTACAGATGCTTCAGGTTACAGACTCCGCTAACCCAGAAATAGTGCTTCAGGTTAAGAAATTTGCTTCTGAGAACAGAAATCGTGATCCGGCGGCGCGGCGACAGCAGGAGGCCCCATTAGCTAAAGTGGTGCTTCAGGTTAAGAACAGTTTCAGTTTAAGAACGGACCTCCGGAACGAATTAAGTACTTAACCTGAGGTACCACTGTAGTAAAATTGTTGTTACAGAACAGGGCACCCCTATTTTCATCAGAGAAATGATGGAGGGTATGCTTTTGTCCTCACCTCAGTTTTGACTACTAGCTCCTCACACAGCTCCTGACTCACGACAGTGTGTTGCCCATCGCTCAGTTCTGACTAAAGGATTTTATGCAGCCACTGCTGGCGGGGACATTTTGGGACCCAAAATGTCCAACGCCACTAAATTCTGGTGTACTTTTTGACATAATAGTGTAAACAGGGATCAACATACAAACACTGAGAAGCCTTTCCACCCGCCCCACTACTTTATATGGAAACAACTGGAAAAACCTCCGTGATTGAGGCTACCAACATGGCGCCTTTTTGTACAACGAACACTTCTGAGGTCATTCTTACTACTACTTTAATACTGTTTTACTACTACCTTACTACTGCTTTACTACCGCTTTACTACTACTTTACTACCATTTTACTACTACTTTAAAACAATTTTACTAGTACTTTACTGCCATTTTACTACTGCTTTACTACTACTTCACTACTGTTTAACAATCATTTTACTACTACTTTAATACAATTTTACTACTACTTTACTACTACTTTGAAGCTATTTTTCTACTATTCCACCACTCAAAAATGGTGCCAAACGGATGCAAATGCTCTCCTGAGAGGTTTGGCGGTCGAAACAGAAGGCTTTTTATCACAGGAAAAGAAATCAGCCCTCAACAACTTAACCAGCAGAACATTTTTTAGAAAAAATCCCTAAGCCCTGGGTTCACAATTTCATCAAAAATCTGACTTTTGGCAATTCACTCAAAAATGCTTAAAAAACTGTTGCAAATTCTCCCCTGAGGGGTTTGGCGGTGGTAACAGATGGCTTTCTATCATAGGCCAAGAAATCAGCCCTCGACAACTTAACCTGTGAAAAAAAAAATTCTAAGCCCCGGGGTCACAACTTCAGCAAAAATCTGAAATTCTCCAATTCACTCAAAAATGGTGCCATACTGTTGCAAATTCTCCCCTGAAAGATTTGGCGGTGGAAACAGAAGGCTTTTTATCATAGGATATGAAATCAGCCCTCGAAGACATATCCTGTGAAATTTTTTCGACAACTTAACCTGTGAGGAAAAAAATTCTAACCCCGTGGTCACAACTTCAGCAAAAATCTGAAATTCTCCAATTCTCTCAAAAATGGTGCTAAACTGTTGCAAATTCTCCCCTCAAAGGTTTGGCAGTGGAAACAGAAGGATTTTTAGCATACGCCAAGAAATCAGCCCTCGCCAACTTAACCTGTTAAAAAAAAAATTTCTAAGCCCCGGGGTCACAACTTCATAAAAAATCTGAAATTTTCCAATTCACTTAAAACTGCTGCCAAACTGTTAAAAATTGTCCACTGAGAGGTTTGGCGATGGTAACCGAAGGCTTTTTATTATACGCCAAGAGATCAGCCCTCGAAAACTTAACCTGTGAAAAAAATTTTTTCTAAGCCCCGGGGTCACAACTTCAGCAAAAATCTGACATTCTCCAATTCACTCAAAAATGGTGCCAAACTGTTGCAAATTCTCACGTGAAAGGTTTGGCGGTGGAAACAGAAGGCTCTTTGTCATAGGACATGAAATCAGCCCCCGAAGACATGATCTGTGAAAAAAAAATCTAAGCCCCGGGGTCACAACTTCATCAAAAATCTGAAATTCTTCAATTCACTCAAAAATGCTGCCAAACTGTTGCAAATCCTCCCCTGAAAGGTTTGGCGGTAGAAATAGAAGGCTTTTTATTACAGGCCAATAAATCAGCCCTCGACAACTTAACTTGTGGGGAAACAATATTCTAAGCCCCGGGGTCACAATTTCAGCAAAAATCTGAAATTCTCCAATTCACTCAAAGATGGTACCAAACTGTTGCAAATTCTCCCCTGAAAGGTTTGGCGGTGGTAACAGAAGGCTTTTTATCATAGGACATGAAATCAGCCCTCGAAGCCATAACCTGTGAAAAAAAACCCCCTCTAAGAACGGGGTCACAACTTCATCAAAAATCTTAAGTTCTCCAATTCACTCAAAAATGCTGCCAAACTGTTGCAAATTCCCCTCTGAAAGGTTTGATGGTGGAAACAGAAGGCTTTTTATCTTAGGCCAAGAAATAAGCCCTTGACAACTTAAGCTGTGAAAAAAAAAATTTCTAAGCCCCGGGGTCACAACTTCAGCAAAAATCTGAAATTCTCCAATTCACTCAAAAATCCTGCCAAACTGTTACAAATTTATATTCTGCTGGTGTTTTTAGTAAAAGAAAAAGGGAATTCGTGGAATGAAACCAAGGGGGCCTTGGGGAGAGAACTTTTTGATTTATATTTTTTCTTTGTTAAGGGAAAGATGATGATTGTATAATTTAAAT
Source organism: Podarcis siculus (assembly GCA_034642415.1). NCBI lineage: Eukaryota > Metazoa > Chordata > Lepidosauria > Squamata > Lacertidae > Podarcis > Podarcis siculus. The sequence goes on along the minus strand of JAXCMG010000070.1, from coordinate 3,859,692 downwards.
TGGAATATGGGGCTAAATAATTTAAGGTTTAAATTGGGAGTGAGAGCTTGTAGAATCAACATGATGAAAGGGGAATACAGTAGGGAGGGGGAGGGGGAAGTCTCGGAAGGTGGGTAACGAAAATAAGATTCTAAAAGCATTTCATTTTTGTTTTATTCTTATTTTTATTTTTTTATCTTTTTTCTGTATTCTGAAAATTTTAATAAATATGATTTAAAAAAAAATAAATCCTGCCAAACTGTTGGAAATTCTCCCCTGAAAGGTTTGGCGGTGGTAACAGAAGGCTTTTTATCATAGGACTTGAAATCAGCCCTCGACAACTTAACCTGTGGGGAAAAAAATTTCTAAGCCCCGGGGTCACAACTTCATCAAAAATCTTAAATTCTCCAATTCACTCAAAAATGCTGCCAAACTGTTAAAAATTATCCCCTGAGTGGTTTGGCGGTGGAAACAAAAGGCTTTTTATCATAGGACATGAAATCAGCCCTCGAAGACATAACTTGTGAAATTTTTTTTGTCTAAGGCCCGGGGTCACAACTTCATCAAAAATCTGAAATTTTCGAATTCACTCAAAACTGCTCCCAAACTGTTGTAAATTCCCTCCTGAAAGGTTTTACGGTGGAAACAGAAGGCTTTTTATCATAAGCCAAGAAATCAGCCCTCGACAACATAAGCTGTGAAAAAAAAAAAATTCTAAGCCCAGGGGTCACAAGTTCAGAAAAAATCTGAAATTCTCCAATTCACGCAAAAATGGTGCCATACTGTTGCAAATCCCCCCCTGAAAGGTTTGACGGTGGAAATAGAAGGCTTTTTATCATAGGACATGAAACCAGCCCTCAAAGACATAACCTGTGAAAAAAAATTTTTCTAAGCCCCGGGGTCACAACTTCAGCAAAAGTCCGAAATTCTCCAATTCACTCAAAACTTCTGCCAAACTGTTCCAAATTCTCCCCTGAAAGCTTTGGCGGTGGAAACAGAAGGCTTTTTAGTATAGGCCAAGAAATCAGCCATCGACAACTTAACCTGTGAAAAAAAACTTTTCTAAGCCCTGGGGTCAAAAGTTCATCAAAAATCTGAAATTCTAAAAAGTCACTCAAAAATGGTGCCAAACGGTTGCAAATTCTCCCCTGAAAGGTTTGGTGGTGGAAACAGAAGGCTTTTTATCATAGGTCAAGGAAGCAGCCCTCAAAAACTTAACCAGTTGTGGGAAAATTTTCTAAGCTCCGGGGTCACAACTTCAGCAAAAATCTGAAATTTTCGAATTCACTCAAAACTGCTCCCAAACTGTTGTAAATTCCCTCCTGAAAGGTTTTACGGTGGAAACAGAAGGCTTTTTATCATAAGCCAAGAAATCAGCCCTCGACAACTTAAGCTGTGAAAAAAAAAAAATTCTAAGCCCAGGGGTCACAAGTTCAGAAAAAATCTGAAATTCTCCAATTCACGCAAAAATGGTGCCATACTGTTGCAAATCCCCCCCTGAAAGGTTTGACGGTGGAAATAGAAGGCTTTTTATCATAGGACATGAAACCAGCCCTCGAAGACATAACCTGTGAAAAAAAAATTTTCTAAGCCCCGGGGTCACAACTTCAGCAAAAGTCCGAAATTCTCCAATTCACTCAAAACTTCTGCCAAACTGTTCCAAATTCTCCCCTGAAAGCTTTGGCGGTGGAAACAGAAGGCTTTTTAGTATAGGCCAAGAAATCAGCCATCGACAACTTAACCTGTGAAAAAAAAACTTTTCTAAGCCCTGGGGTCAAAAGTTCATCAAAAATCTGAAATTCTAAAAAGTCACTCAAAAATGGTGCCAAACGGTTGCAAATTCTCCCCTGAAAGGTTTGGCGGTGGAAACAGAAGGCTTTTTATCATAGGTCAAGGAAGCAGCCCTCAAAAACTTAACCAGTTGTGGGAAAATTTTCTAAGCTCCGGGGTCACAACTTCATCAAAAATCTGAACTTCTCCAATTCACTCAAAAAAGCTGCCAAACTGTTGCAAATTCTCACCAGAAAGGTTTGGCAGTGGAAACAGAAGGCTCTTTATTATAGGACATGAAATCAGCCCTCAAAGACATAACGTGTGGGGAAAAAAGATTTCTAAGCCCCGGGGTTACAACTTCAGCAAAACCCTGAAATTCTAAAAAGTCACTCACAAATGGTGCAAAACTGTTGTAAATTCTCCCCTGAAAGGTTTGGCGTTGGAAAGAGAAGGCTTTTTATCATGGGCCAAGAAATCAGACCTCGACAACTTAACCTGTGAAAAAAAAAATTTAAGCCCCAGGGTCTCAATTTCAGCAAAAATCTGAAGTTCTCCAATTCACTCAAAACTGCTGCCAAACTCCTCCAAGTTCTCCGGTGAAAGGTTTGGCGGTGGAAACAGAAAGCTTTTTATCATAGGCTAAGAAATCAGCCCTCAAAGAAATAACATGTGGGGGGGGGGGGCAATTTCTAAGCCCCGGGGTCACAATTTTAGCAAAAATCTGAAATTCTCCAATTTACTCAAAAAACTCTTCCAAGTTCTCCCCTGAAAGGTTTGGCGGTGCTAACAGAAGGCTTTTTATCATAGGACATGAAACAAGCCTTCAAAGACATAACCTGTGAAAAAATTCTAAGCCTTCACAACTTCATCAAAAATCTGAAATTCACCAAATCACTCAAAAATGGTGCCAAACTATTGTAAATTCTAGCCTGAAAGGTTTGGCGGTGGAAACAGAAGGCTTTCTATCATAGACCAAGAAATCGGTCCTCGACAACTAAACCTGTGGGGGAAAAAATTTCTAAGCCCCGGGGGCACAATTTCAGCAAAAATCTGAAATTCTCCAATTCACTCAAAAATGGTGCCAAAGTGTTGCAAATCTTCCCCACAAAGGTTTGTCGGTAAAAACAGGTCGTTTTTTATGACTGGAAACAGATTTTGCCCTCGACGTCTTGCGGAAAAAGTTTTTTTTAAAAAAATCCCTAATCCGCGCGGTCACAATTTCATCAAAAATCTGACGTTCAGCAATTCGCTCAAAAATGGTGCCAAACTGTTGCAAATGTTCCCCTGAAAGGTTTTTCGGTGGAAACAGATCGTTTTTTATCACTGGAAACAGATTTAGCTCCCAACATCTGAACTTGCGTAAAAACTTTTTTTAAAAAAATCTCCAAGCCGCGCGCAAAGGTTTTTCAAGAGAAACAGAAGGGTTTTTATCATCGGATAGAGAATTAGCCCTTGACGTCTGAACTTGCGGAAAACCTTTTTTTTGAAAAAATCCCTAAGGTCACAATTTCAGTAAAAAACTGACGTTTTGAAATTCACTCAAAAATGGTGCCAAACTGTTGCAAATGTTCCCCTGAAAGGTTTTTCGGGGGAAACAGAAGGATTTTTATCATCAGAAACAGAGTTAGCCCTCGACGTCTGAACTTGCGGAGAAACTTTTTTTCGAAAAAATCCCTAAGCCGCGCGGTCACAATTTCAGCAAAAATCTGACATTCTGCAATTCACTCAAAAATGGTGCCAAACTGTTCGAAATGTTCACCTGAAAGGTTTTTCGGGAGAAACAGCAGGGTTTTTATCATCGGAAACAGAATTAGCTCTCAACGTCTGAACTTGCGGAAAAACATTTTTTTGAAAAATTCCCTAAGACGCGCGGTCACAATTTCAGCAAAAATCTCACGTTCTGCAATTCACTCAAAAATGGTGCCAAACTCTTGCAAATGTTCCCCTGAAAGGTTTTTCGGTGGAAACAGATCGTTTTTTATGATCGGAAACAGATTTAGCCCTCAACGTCTGAACTTGAGGAAAAACTTTTTTTAAAAAAATCCCTAAGCTGCGCGGTCACAGTTTCAGCAAAAATCTGACGTTTTGAAATTCACTCAAAAATGGTGCCAAACTGTTGCAAATGTTCCCCTGAAAGGCTTTTGGGTGGAAACAGAAGGGTTTTTATCATCAGAAACAGAATTAGCCCTCGGCGTCTGAACTTGCGGAAAAACTTTTTAAGGACTAACTGTGTCTCAGCTTAACAACCTGACATCCACTGCATTCTGCACGCTGGAAAATGGCATTGCTTTTTGACGCCTTAAAAACACAAACTCCAGATCTGGAGGGAATTTGGATTCCAAACTTTTACTTAGAAAGCATTTCTGAGCGTCAAATGTGAACAGCTTGATTCTTCCGATTCTGAGACATATTTGAAATCTAATTCTGGTACTGTATCAGACTCTGTTAAGAAAAAAACTTTGGGGATTAAGCACCAAATGTCGATTCTTGTCCCTAAAATATACATAAGTGGCCAAGTTCCAAATGAAAGTAACAATACTTGGAATATGTACAAAGGAGACATTAGTACAACATTTCTTATTGGCTCTGGTATCCTTCCTTTCTGCTACGAAACCCCAAAAAGAGAAAAGGGGAGAGATGTGATAATCTTACTGCTACCAACTAGACTTGTGGAAAGAATAATAACCAGCTTTGTACTCATTTGCTGGTTCAACACAGCATATGCTCATTGAAACCATTCCACCAGCTGAACACGAGATTTTTCTGCTATCACACACGACTTTCCTCTGCTTGGAGGCATCTCCCATCTGTTTTCACCTTATTTATAAATATCCTCCTGTTCTGTACATTCTGGTTACCAATTGGTGTTGAGGGTCTATTCATGCTAGGCTGAACTTGTACAACAGCAATGCTTAATATGATCTTCTGGTACTTTTAAAGGAATACTAATGTCTTTGGATATAGAATATTACCTAATACTTAAAGGGACCCCTGACCATTAGGTTCAGTCGTGACCAGCTCTGGGGTTGCAACGCTCATCTCGCTTTGTTGGCCGAGGGAGCCGGCATACAGCTTCCGGGTCATGTGGCCAGCATGACTAAGCCGCTTCTGGCGAACCAGAGCAGTGCACGGAAACTCCGTTTACCTTCCTGCCAGGTAAAGGTAAAGGTAACCCTGCCTGTACTGGCCAGTCTTGACAGACTCTGGGGTTGTGCGCCCATCTCACTCAAGAGGCCGGGGGCCAGCGCTGTCCGGAGACACTTCCGGGTCACATGGCCAGCATGACAAAGCTGCATCTGGCGAGCCAGCGCAGCACACGGAAACGCCGTTTACCTTCCCGCTAGTAAGCGGTCCCTATTTATCTACTTGCACCCGGGGGTGCTTTCGAACTGCTAGGTTGGCAGGCGCTGGGACCGAGCAACGGGAGCGCACCCCGCCGCGGGGATTCGAACCGCCGACCTTTCGATCAGCAAGCCCTAGGCGCTGAGGCTTTTACCCACAGCGCCACCCGCGTCCCGATTCCTGCCAGAGAGGTACCTATTTATCTACTTGCACTTTGATGTGCTTTCGAACTGCTAGGTTGGCAGGAGCAGGGACTGAGCAATGGGAGCTCACCCCGTCGTGGGGATTCGAACCGCCGACCTTCTGATCGGCAAGTTCTAGGCTCTGTGGTTTAACCCACAGCACCACCCGTGTCCCACCTAATACTTATGAGCATCCAAATTTTGAAGACACACCATTTCACAGTCACTGTTGTCATCATTGTAGTGTTTTTTTTTGTTCTGCCGCCTATCAATAACAACAAAAATTGTGCTCATCACAGCACAAAGAGAACAGTGATGAATTTCAAAATAAAAAATATCAAATAAATAAATAAATAAATAACCTATCCTCGTGATACTGACACAAAAGATCTGCAAAAGAATGAAAGATCATTATCTCCCCTTCTTTCTTCCCACACTCTTGCTCCGATTCACCCCCAACTAACCCTCACATTGCCTTTGACAACAGTGTCTCAAACCAAATGTAACTGACCTGTAGAAAGGACAAGGGGGGTTGAACAGTTTCACCTTGGTGTTAAAAATGCCCTTCCCATGAGGTTGCTTCAATAATGTGATCTGCAATCTAAAATACGCCAACGAAGTTTTACATCCATAAAGTTCTACAGCGTTTGGTAGATCTTTGCTTCATTTCGTTTACTGATTTGTAGACTGTTCTGGGAAGCTTTGGGGCTAAGGAGCGTCGTGAAAATGCTTTAAATGGGGGGGGGGGGGACTTCCAGCTTGCCAGCCAAATTAGGCCTGCCACAAGTCCCAATGAAACCATTGAGGCTGTTTTCCCTAAACAATGTCCACCAGCCCCACATCTGATGTCATATGTGATTCAAGGAGGATGCAAGGCAGGGCCAGTTAGCAGTGTGACCTAAAAAGAGAAGGTGTGGCTCGAAAGGATCAGATAGGGAGGGTTGGAGGGCCCCTGACATCCTCCCCGCTGCTGTATAGCAAGGAGAAATATAGCACCATCCCTACACAAGTTATGGCAGAGTAGAGCTGCATAAGTTTGCTTCTTGCACATATATCAGCAGTGTGAGAAAGCAACAGACCAAGTGCTCTTTATAGATACAACACCCTTGTGCGGCTTAAAATATAATGGCCATTGCCACTTAATTCTTGAATCCATATATATAGATCAGGATTAAAGTGATCAGGGGACCTCTTAGCAGTGAACAACAGTGAGCTTGCGAGAGAAGAGAATCTACTGTCCATCTTGTGGCAGGTTCTTAAAACTGCAACACCCATCATTGCTCAAATACAGTAGTTGCCTTATCCTTGTGGGGTAATTGCACTAGGTCAGGGGTGGGTAACGTGCAGGCTGGAGCTGAAGGAAGCTGGAGGCCTTCAAAAAAACATCTGGAGAACCACAGGTTAGCAACTTAAACCTGTTACTCAGCTGCCTGTTTTTGCAACTGCCCCTTGTTTTCCCCACGAGTTTGTCTGCTCCTCAACAGAAGAGCAATAATGTTATCCATGTGTCAACCCAGGTCAGGAGATCATGGGCTTATAAGGTCTGTACTCTTATAAGGTCAGCCATGACATCCTTGTGAATCCAAACCCTCCATCACCTGTGTTTATTGCAGGTACATTCAAGAGCAAGCTGAACTTGTTATATCAAACAAAACATCATCAACAGATCTTCTAGTATAATTTACGTTACCGAGAATGTGCAAATATCCATGATGCCATATTCAGTAGGCTGGTTAAAACAACAACTAACCTATACACATATGTTAAAAACCATACACCTGCAATCTTGAGAGGGAAATAGTAGAATGGCTAGTTGCAAAGCTCTTTGATTCAATCACAGCCTCTCTGGTTTGTCAATTATTTCAAGAGAGATCCATCTATCCCAAGACCATAGAAAACAAGAGCAAACTTCTGGATATCTAAATATTCCTGAGTACCACATGGTCTTAACCAGGGGTCATCAAGGTTTATCTTGCCTGGGCTGGATCGGTCCTGTGGAGATCCCTCTGTGGGTCGGATCGTGCGCACATGTGAGCATGCGCAGACGCGATTTTCGGCGCTATGGACACTGTTAGTTTCTCTGTGTTGCCACTGAGCAGTTGCTTGGAGTCACAAGACCCTGTTTACATTCCAGAGATTCCATACTGTTGGAAGTCTCACGGAAGACAGGAGACGGATGTGATGTTACTGTTCTTTGCAACGCATGGGTGTCCTGATGTCCTCATCTCCGACAATGGACCGCAGTTCACCTCAGGCACTTTTGAGTGATACCTTTTGGGACTGGGCATCTGCCATGCCCTAATGGGAGCATTTCATCCATCCAGCAATGGGCAAGCGGAGAGAATGGTGCGCTCAGCAAAAGAGGCACTGGCGCGCCTGGACCAGGGAGACTGGCATGAGCGGGTCGCCAAATACTTGTTCGTGCAACACATCACCCCTCATGCAGCCACAGGGCGGAGTCCTGCTGAACTGCTTATGGGCCGCCGCCTCAGATCTCTGCTCGAGCGGCTGCACCCGGACTTTGCCGTGGCTGAACCCCACGCTGTGCCAATGTGCCATGGTCCTTTCTTCCAGGAAACCAGGTCTTTGCCCGGAACTTTGTGGGGGACATTCCTTGGATGTCAGCCACAGTAGTGGGAGTCACTGGACCTTGCTCGTACCAGGTGGCACTCGAAAACAGACATTTGTGGCGCTGGCACATAGACCAGCTTAGGCGGAGGGTTGGGGAGTTGGACACCACCGCAATGCCCCCAACTGTGCTCGTGGCTCCGGAACAGACACTTACAGATGGTGAGGCTCCAACTACACCTCTCTCACAAACTGCAGGCGTGGAGCCGAACCAAGCAGCTTCAGAGGGTCTGCCAGACTTACCACAGACTCAGACCACTGCTATGCCTGACATTCCGCCAACTCCACTTGCGGATGTTCCACCCACAGCAGTGGATCCAGGGGACTTGGTTTCAATGCCATCTAGGGTCACGCCACAGCCTCAGCAAGAATCAGGCGGCCTCCCGGACCTGGGTAGTGCTCCCCGGCGGTCTGGCAGAGTTTCCAAGCGCCCAACTTATTTAAAGGACTACGTTGTTGGACATGTAATACTGTCGGTCTAATGGAAGTAGGTGAAATGTAACTGATATGCTTTTGTGCCTCATTGAACCATTACGTGTAGTGCTGTATATAAGGAAACTATTACGATTGTAATTAACGCCTTATCTCGGTGGGGAGGGGTGTTATGTACGGAAGTTCTCACCCTGGGCCAGCAGGGGATACTGTAGATAGTTCAGGTCCACATATGCAAATAAGGGATCAAAAGTGACGTTCAGTGACTGGATAGTTACAGAAAATGGTTACTGTTGCGTTCTAGTGGAGCTCTATATAAGCAGGCTGGCTGAACCCTTCAGTTCAGTTCTGTTCTGGCCTGTGAATAAACAAGAGCTGTTTGAAGAATCGCTGTGTCGTCTGCTCTCACAGAGAGAGGATGTTTCTTTTCTGTCTGCGTAGTTAGGAATAAATCTCTTAGCCATGTAGCTCATACTATCTTGGCTCCTTCCCTGCGTGCTGGATACTCTGCGTAATGGGGGAACATGCTTGGAGCCTCATCAAAGGCTCAGGTCATTAATTATTGTCGGAGGAGAGAACGAAGGCCTCGACCAGAAGAGTCGCTCGGTTGAACGCAAGTCCGACAGAAATGAGTCCCCGCACCATGCTGTGCCAATGTAGTGCAGTGCGTGAGCAGGCAATTCGGTTCGGGGGCAACTCATGGGCTGGTCAAACGACCTCCATGGGCTGCTTCTGGCCCATGGGCCTTAGGTTGGTGACCCCTGGTCTTAACCATAGGAGGTTGCTGAGTGGGGCGGAGTTGTTTTATAGTCTCACCCCAGTTCTGACAAATTTCAAATTTCCCATTTGAGCTGCAAGCTAAACTCTCAGCAGAGAGATCATCTATAAAGCACCAGTGTGCATATTGTGGCAAAGGAAGGGCCAGAGACTGGCAAAGGGAGAGGGCTTTAGATCAGGGATGAGGAATCTGTAGCCCTTCAAATGTAACTGTATTCCAAGTCCCATCAGTCTCAGTCAAAATGGCCACCTGAGAAGGATGATGAGAGATGTAGGGGGTTGTCATCCACCAACATCCTCTCGTTGCTTTATGGTTTAGGACCAGCACATCCCATTTTGAGATACAGGACCTGTGACCTGAGGATTCACTAGCCATTTCCAGTTCAATGTTTCTTTTAAGGCAGATAGCACAAAACTTTGATTAATGTACTATTTGACATTTACCTCAGCCCAGTATACATGAAGGGGCATCTCCACCCCATCGTTCTGCCCAGACACTGAGGTCCAGTGCTGAGGGCCTTCTGGCAGTTCCCTCACTGCAAGAAGTGAGCTTACAGGGAACCAGGCAGAGGGCCTTCTCAGTAGTGGCACCTGTGAAACGCCCTCCTGTCAGATGTCAAACAGATAAACAACAACATGACCAGAAAGCAGCCCTGTTTAGGGAAGTTTTTAATGTTTAATGTTTTATCGTGTTTTTAATATTCTGTTGGGAGCCGTCCAGAGTGGTTGGGGAAACCCAGCCAGATGGGCAGGGTATAAATAATAAATTATTAATATTATCTATCTCACGTTGCGGCAACACTTTTAGTCAATTAGCTTGTAAGGTGAATGGCAAATGCAATTTCATACCATTGGCCTATATACTCAGTAGCTAGGTATAATTGTGTGCTATGTGCCACTTGTATAATAGAGTTGAGAATATTCTTTTTTTTAACAAAAGGAATTGATGGAAAGTGTAGTGAGCTATCCAGCAGAGGGCAACAGCGGATCAGTTTTCTTTGAGATCTCTGGCAGATTAGCTCTTCTGTTTAGATCCGCCTTTTTTTGCTGTTCTGTGACTTGAGCACCACTCAAAGGCCACTTTTCCGTCTCTACTTACATATCAGTTTAGTGCCTCCTAACAAAATACACAAAACATTAAGATGAAAGAAGCTACTGGCTCAGATAAGAGGCAGACAAGCGCCCCAGATCTTAAGTTAAGACTGGGTTTCACTGTAAATCATGCATTTTAAAGTCCTTAATGACCGATCAAAAGCTGTTTCCACAGACACTGAACAGAAGTACAATTCCATTAGTTTATTTCCATATTGTCACAAACTTAAGGGTGGTAGCAGCAATGTTTTCTCCACCCCCTTAAGTAAAGAGGCCTGTTGGTGGTAGGGATGGGAGAATATGTCAATTTTGGTTTCTCTCAGTTGCTCATTTTTCTGTTCTTAAGCTCAGCTCTCCAAAATCTCCACACCAGTTGACATTTTATAAAAGTCCTCATGAAAATTAATCAGTGTTTTAGTGTGCATTTACCCTAATATTCACATTTTTGCAAAACAATTTCCCCTTATGTATACATTTTTCACAAATATATGCATTTATATGCACAGTTTGTGCTAGTACTGTATATGCATTTAGGCACCATAGCTGTCAAGGTTTCCCTTTTTTGAAGGGAAATTCCCTTATTCCGAATAGGATTCCTCACAAGAAAAGGGAAAAGTTGACAGCTATGTTAGGTACACATTATTTTGCTGGAGGTAATCCCTTTTTAGAGGTAGACCCTTTGGGGCTTATTCCTAGGCAAGTGTGCATCAGATTGTGCTATTAATGTATATTTATTCTGAAGTCATTAGTTTAGAAATTGCAGCTACTGCTAGATTTTGTTTGCTCAGTTGGGAGGCTTGTTGGCCTCTTAACATGAATGTAATTGCATCATAATTTTTTATATCACACCCCTTAATATTAGAAGAATCTGAAGTATATGAAGAATTCTTCCCATGCTAAAAATGGAATTGTGATGCCCCCTTCGTTCAGTCCAATAGGTTGCAGTGACACTATCATACTCTTGGGAAGATATTGTCAGGTCAGGCAGGCTCCCCCTTCTTCTACCAACTTGTGCAGTGATAGATCTTTGTCACAGACTTTCTTAAGAGGCAACCCTGCCAAATCAACTTTTATTTAATGGCCATTTCACAAAACTGTTTAAAATCAAATAAAACATGCAAGCTATTAGAAATGGGGGGGGGGGGGAATAAAGACTCAAAGGTGTGTTCGTTCTATATTTCATGAACATTTATTTACCATATGAATAATTTATTTACCATATTATTATTAATAATAATAATAATAATAATAATAATAATGACTTCAAAACCCATGCCAGCAACAACCACCATACCAAAAATGTTTTGTAGCTCTGAACACTTATATTCTGCTAATCCATAACACAAGTGAGCTCTTCTTTTAATTAACTTTTTGGGGACATGTGTAGCCCATCTAATTATACATATTGTCTTTGAGCTACTTGGAAAAAAATGTTGGTATACAATCATTCTTTGTACCGTTTCTGGCAGGAGCTTGTCTTGACATATGCCTGCTTTGTCTTGAGCTTTAGACTGTGTTTTGATATTTTCTCTCCTCTCACACATCGATATAATACAATGGCCAAGGAACCAGGAGTAATTAAATTAAATCAGGCATGAGATTCTTCAATGGAAGCAATAGAGTCTTCAAAGCTATCACAGTTCCCCAAAATGACCTTTTAAAAAAGAGGGGGCATAAGTCCATGAAAACGTATACTGAATTGTCCTAAATATTCCCAATATCATCAAGTATTAATTATGTTTGGGGAAAACTATCTTCCAATGGATTGAGGCAGAGAAGCAGTAGCCGCATAGAACAATGTTACCTGTTTGTTCCCCCTTGGATATTTGGTCTAGAAGTATTAGACATGTAAAATCAATGGTAGTAATCTTATGTGGTAGTCCTCTTACTGTGTCAACATTGACTGCCTGGGATAAATTTGGAAATCCCTTAACCATTCAGTCTTGCTACTTACTTCCTTTATATGTAATCAAAATTCGGTCCCTGTCCCTGGAATGAAGTCAGGGCATGAAGTTTAACTGTTGCTTCATCTTAATAAGGATAATCAAAATAGGAAAACTCTAAATGGCTTATCTAAGGTAAAAGGTAAAGGACCCCTGGATGGTTATGTCCAGTCAAAGGCGACTATGGGGTTGCGGCACTCATCTCGCGTTCAGGCTGAGGGAGCTGACGTTTGTCCACAGACAGCTTTCCGGGTCATGTGGCCAGCATGACTAAACCGCTTCTGGTGCAACGGAACACCGTGATGGAAACCAGAGTGCCGTTTACCTTCCTGCCGCAGCGGTACCTATTTATCTACTTGCACTGGTGTGCTTTTGAACTGCTAGGTTGGCAGGAACTTGGACAGAGCAATGGGAGCTCACTCTGTCATGGGGATTTGAACTGTCAACCTTCTGATCGGCAAGCCTGAGAGGCTCAGTGGTTTAGACCACAGCACCACCTGCATCTCTACCATGGATTATCTATGCTGAATCCCATATCCTCAGCGGTATTTTCTGCTGAATAAGAAACATACCTGATGAGCCACAAGCCTCCCATCTATTTGATCATGTTCAAGTGAGACCAGCTTTTGGGTTTGTACACTTCTGTGGATCTCTCAACCCTTGCTTTGCAGCTTTTTTAATTATGTAGGAAAGGACCTTTGGAGGGCCAGAAGAAGAGGAATTAGCTTTTCTTCCTGGTCCATCACGACAGGTCAGAGGGTCCCCAACTGGCAATGGTCCTAGGGTGGGAGCTGTGTCCCTCTCTCTCCCTAAAAAGGAGGATGTCATCTTCTAAAGATGAACCCTATTATTTCTCAAAAAGTCTTTTTGGTAGTTGCATCTGGTGAAATGCAGGGAACAATTTGGACAGGGATGATCCCCCAAATATCACACACCTCAAATCATCATTATTTTTCTCTCAAAACATTATTTGACTACAAGCTGACTTCCACTCACATGTTGACCAGAACATCTGTGCCATTGGTTGGTATGATAATTTTACTTGATAGAGAATGTCACAGTGTAAGTCAATGTAGAGCCTGACTTTTCATGAGCTCATTTAAGGAACTATCTTCATGGTATGTTACCATCCATGGTATGAAATGTATATCCTCTTCAGCCAAGGTTGCATGTGCTTCATCGGAACAAAAATGTGAACATAGTCATCAGATAACCACACTTCTAGTTACAGGTAGGTAGTCATGTTGGTTTGCCATAGTAGAAACAAAATAAAAAAAATCCTTCCAGTTGGTCTCTAAGGTGCTACTGGAAGGATTTTGTTTTGTTTTGTTTACATAACCACACGTCCTTAAGGATTGTGCTTGAACTTCTTTGGAGGTGCAATTCTTCACTGTGCTGTAACAAAATGGGGAAGGCTCCTGAAATTACTCACTGCTGTATGGCACCTGTGGCTGGCTCATCTGACTCCTTCAGAGCCTTCTCTGAACAACTGCCCTGTCAAAAGCAAAATATACATAACTGCCATTCATCTTGCTAAGTTATACAGGAGAGTGTCTTGCCTTAAAGCTTTCAGATGTTGGTAGAAGCAGATGTTGGTAGAAAGAGGAACATTCTGTCAACTAACATGCAGTCTAGGACAGATGATTTCTGACTGATAATTCTCCCTTCAAGTAGCCTCAAGACAACTGACTTCTCAGTTGAAATCATGTTTGCATTCTTGTCGCTCAGAGCAAATGACACTGGTCTTTGAAAAATACAATATTTATCTGCTTATTTTCTCCCTGGGGCTAGGGTGCAGGAAATGTCTCTTCAAATCTTCCATCTTGGCTCCAAGAATCTTTTCATCCTTTGAGAGGAAAGATGGGAGGTAAATATAAAAATGGAGCAAATGAATAAATAACCAATTCTTCTGAATTTTTGCACTTTCAGATGCAGAGCTGATTTTAAATGACGGGTGTTAGGTTGGCTGAAGGTTCATCGGCTGATGTTTTTGAGCCGTTAAATTGCCTTTGGGACTGACTAACACGTTCAAGAGAGGAGGGTCAGTTACAATAAAAGGTCTACTTCAAAGCCCACCAAGAACTTGGTGAAATTAATGATTTCATCCCAGCACCATGCTTCTTAAGTCTAGCTCACTGTGTTCTCGAGAGGATGAAACCATCATTACCTGAAGTCACATCCACACAATGCATTTAAAGCACTTTTATACCACTTTAATACACATCCCAAAGAATTCTCAGAACTGTGCTTCTCACAGAGCTATGATTCCCAGCACCCTTTACAAAATGCAGGTTCCCCAAAGAACTACAGGTGAGGCACTCAAACTATATCCTTGTTCTTCCTGTGTGTGGCAATTATTCTGTCCGTGATGTTTCTTCTTGTCTTTATAAAACGTTATGTCTATCTTTTCCCGGTTGTTGCTGTTCTCCAGGCACAGGAAAACTCGGCCCTCCAGATGTTTTGAGACTACAATTCTACATCCCTGACCACTGGTCCTGTTAGCTAGGGATGATGGGAGTTGTAGCCCCAAAACATCTGGAGGGCCAAGTTTGCCTATGCCTGCTGTTCTCCATCATGCCTTGGGTGGAGCTAATATCCCATTGTTGTTTCAGAAATTTCTCCATCGCTCTGTCCGAAATAAAATAACTATTCATAAAAGATTCATAGCCTGGCAGGGATATGTCTGTAACTGTTGGTACATAAAGAGAAGCATATTCTGCCAGGCATAACCTTGCTATAAAATAATGGGGTGGGCCTGTTTAAAGACACACTGTAGAGCCCAGTTCGATGGATGTGTCTAAAATAGGATGGGTAAAAATTAAGCAGGCAGAACTTGCTCATTTCAGGGGGGAAGACGACAGTGTAAGAATTGCAACAAGATCACTGCACCTTGAGTTTAATTCAGTATTTCAGCCAGCCAGCTAATTCATCCCATTAAAGTTTTCAGTTTTTCTTTTCTAGCTGACATTCAACATTCTGTGACTACTGAGCAGCATTGGAATAAGCTTTATGGCTCTTTAGTCATACTTGGGTTTCTTCTTCTTCTTCTTCTTCTTCCTCCTCCTCCTCCTCCTCCTCCTCCTCCTCCTCCTCTTCTTCTCTTGGAGTTCTACTCAAGATGCTGAGATCTCCCTCTTTTTTCCTCTGGGACTCTGCTTTGGTTCCAGTCCTGTTGGCACAAACTTCTCGCTATTAGAGGGAGCACCCCAGAGAACGGCCATTATTAAGTGGCATAAGCATTACTGTTTAAAGCACAAAACACTAGGAGGTTCTCCTGAGAAGTGCTATTGAAATACACAAGAATGGCACAAAGCCACAATTTCAATGAGAGCACAATTTCAATGAGATTTGCATAGGGCAATATCCAGGTTGAGGATGAAAGCTGATTTTTTTCTTTGATCTTACCCCTGTTCAGTGGGACTTACTTCCAGGTAATAATCACACAGAGGATCAAGCTATAAAAACTGTCCCATTGGATTTAGTGGAGTTGCTTTCTCCCAAGTACATATATGCAGAATTACAGCACTAGTCTCTGTGAGGTCCAAATCTGACTAACATTCCCATAGCTGTAATTATCTGGTAACAGTCTGTGTGACTGTCAGTATATAACTGACATGTTAGCACCAACGTCCTCCAGGGGATATTTTACAAAGAAAGGGTGAGATGTCAGTTTGAAAGCCTGGTAAAATATGGTTGAAAAACTATGCTTGTCTGGTAGGAACTAAACAGTTTCTGTTTCATGTGTGCAAAATGATTCCTGCAAGGGAAGATCACACTGGCCGCAAAGGGATATAAATGCCAGCTTTCAGTTTTCGTTTCTTTCAGTTTTTCATTTTCCCAATCTTAATTCAGTTTTCAACATTTCCATGTCAGCTTGTGAATTGTGTTTTGAAGTCCTCATGAAAATTCATTTGCCTTTTAGTGCAAATTTCTCCTAAGGTACATATTATTGCATTTTTGCCTAATACACACATTTTTGCAAAGCAATTCCCACTAATAGAATGCATCGTCGCACTTTATTTTAACTAATATATGCATTCTCATACACATTTACCCTAGTATTTGCATTTTGTACACATTGCTTGGCTGGAGAACAACACCACGAAAATTCAGAGAAGTGTGAATTTTGACGGCTGTGTTTTGATTTGTGTGAATTAGGCAGATGTACTTTTGAATTGAATTGAATCCCTCCTCCATCCCTACTT
>JAXCMG010000070.1:3808737-3843329 GCA_034642415.1 Podarcis siculus | reverse complement strand
GTGAGCTGCTTTGGGAGATTATGATGGCCTGAAAAGTGGAGGAAAAAATACAGCAAATAAATAAATGTTGATGGTTTCAAGACTCCTGCTCTCCTTCCATATGGCTCTATATATTTAAAATAGGACTTTGACTGGGCATCTCTTCAAATAGAGGATTCCTTCAAATGTAAACCTGTCCTCTATATGGGGCTATAGCTAGATTTAGTTCCACTCTGAGAAAATCCATAGACATGATGAAATTAGATTTATTGATTTCAGTGAGACTCCTCTGAGTATAACTTAGCTACATATAACCGCTGGCTGTCTTAACTGCCAATCATATTTTTCCATCTAATTATCTCTGATAATGATGCCCTATCACCAAGGCCTGTAGTATCCAGGGAAAGTTGCAGCATTTACCTTCTTCCCTACTGCTATGCTGAGGAAAATAACTCCTCTGGAGCTGGTATTTGATTTTTTTTAATTAAATATTTATTGGAATTTTATTTATAACATAACATAAACCCCCGCCCCCCAATACACAATCCACCCTCATTAAACGTGAACATAACATACAGTGAGCATAACATACAACAATACAAACAATGGAATAAAAGACTTCCTTTATCCTGTATCTGGCCTCCTTATTTACTTCTTAGAAAGTGTTTCCTTTATGAATAAATATTAAGATTTTTCTAATTATAACTTAAATATCCACAAAGTCTCCTGCATGGAGCTGGTATTTGAATGGTGAGGAGAATCCTTCATGGCCCCCAAAGGCAGGATCCTTCCCTTGCAGGACAGGCTCCAATGTGAAATGTATTTTTTTTTTTTTAACATTAACAAATAATCAAGTTTATTTTAAAGGCATGAACTAGCTTATGGTTTCAGTTAATTTTTCTTGGCAGTTTCGTTATCTTAGTTTCTTTACTGTCCTATACGTACCTAACAACTTCAAACTGATTATCCCAACTATCTATCTGACTCCACCTAACAGTTCCTCTCACTCTCTCACAACACAACTCAACCAACCCACAGACTTATCCTCCCTCTTCCTTTTCCAACTCCCAACTCCCACCTGACTTCCACACAACTCCAACCCTAACTCCTCCCCTAGGGTTCCCACTGGCCAATCACATCACACTCATTTAACCCTTTCCTTATGACCCACCTAGGAGGCAAATGCCACATACCTCCCCCCTTAAGAAAATTGACTCAGGAGGGATAACTTAACCTAGTTATTCTCCTCATCAATCCGCATTACATACCTAATGCAAATAAACATTTATTAACCTGTTATTACACCCTTCACATCCCACATAACATTGGTACATCAATTATGTTGTTCTGGTAAAATATACACTCATACAAAAATCTGTTACATCTTAGGTATTCAGTTAACTATGTGAAATGCACTTTGATCACCAGAGCTTCAGACTCTATGTACACCATACATTAAATCACATAACTTCCCCCCAAAGAATCCCAGAAACTGTAGTTCACTAAGGGTGCTAGGAATTGTAGCTCTGTGAGGAGTAAATTCCCACAATTCTTCTTGGAAAGTGGTGTGCATGAAATACGCTTTCAACATGTGATGTAGTGTACTTGGCTACTACCTCATGTATTTGAGGAAAAGTCAATTATTTGGGCTGTTCTGGAAAGAAATAGTTATAAGAAAGAACAAGAAAGCTTGGCTTACATGTGGTCTCAATTTCGCACACCCCCTCTTGCTGCCCCAATTTTTTCCTCCTTTTTTTGTGTGTGTATGTGCGTTGGATAACCTCAACATTGCCCTTTGCAAAAAAAGGTCATCAGATAAACACCAACACTAGGCTTTTCTCACAAACCCAACACCAACACTTGCCTTAGGGTACTTTAATATAGCATGGGAAGTTAAATTAGAAGCATATATTTGATAATAGCACCTTGATGTGGGAGCCTTCAAAAGGGTTCTGCCCTCATCGAGGGATTAAGGGCCTAACTTAGCAATCAACAAAAGCCTCTATGGAAGAGTGAGACTAAAACCAGCATTTTCCTCTGCTCAAAGATTTTTTTTTTTTTAATGCTCCCCAAATTCTCCTCAGTGATTTCATCTGTGAGTTTGTTGGGGAATATACGCTGAATATTTAATGAAAAAATTAGCTGTGAAGATCAGACTGCAAGGTTTTCTACGAACAAGAGCCTTCTGTCTGTGCTGACTCCTGGATACTGTAGTAATACTTTTCTGCTGATGTATTCCCCAATGTGCCTTTTAATATTTCTCTGCTTTTGTTTTTACTGGTCTTAAAAGCTGCCTTGGAAAATTCCCATGAAAAGCAGGGTAAAAACAGGGGGGAAAGTAAAAATGTTGGACAACAATGGTACTTCCCATCATATCTGACATGGGCATAACCCAGTTTCTCAATTTCCTTTCCCACTGGCTAACCAATGTTGTGTGTCCATAAGGCTAAGGAGAATAGAAATTGTTTGAGGAGACAATGAAAGCTCATCAGTGAGGTATAATATACCCTCCAACATTTCTCTGATGAAGATAAGGACGTCCTATTCCATGATAATAGTAATAATAATTTTATCATTTCTACCCCGCCCATCTGACGTGGTTGCCTCAGCCACTCTCGGTAGCTTCCAACATATATAAAAACACAATAAAACATTTTTAAAAACTTCCCTATACAGGGCTGCCTTCAGAGGTCTTCTAAAGGTTCTTTAGTTGCTTACCTCCTTGGCTTGGCTTGGTGGTTGCATAACTCCATACCCTCCAACATTTCTCCGATGAAAACAGGGACATCTTAAGGGAAAGCGGGATATTCCAGGATCAAATCAGAAACCGGGATGGCTTCTCTAAATCTGGGACTGTCTCTGGAAAGTAGGGACACTTGGAGGGTCTGGTATCTTCCTGGGCTGTGATGGGAAGGGAATTCCATAACTGGGACACCATTACTTAGAAAGCCCTATCTCCCATTCCCACACAATGAGCAACACTTGTGAGGGGTGGGGATGGACAAAAAAAGAAGAAAAGCTTCATGCCAATGGTCATCACCTGAAGGAAAGAGACCAGTCTTTGTGACCTCATGCTGCTGCTGCCAGCCTGAAGGAAGGAGATTGGCCATTGTGACCTCATCATGCTAATGCTGCCCACTTGAAGGAGGGAGACCAGCTATTGTGACCCCACTCTGATGTTGCCAGGATAAAGGAGAGCAAGCAGCCATTGTGACATATGCTGATGATGGTTGCCTGAAGGGGAGAGCGACTGATAATTGTGACCTCATGGTGATCCTGCCTGCTTGACTAACCCATGTCTCCTTTTGCTGATGTTGTCCCCTCCACCCAGAGTCACTTTAATTTATTGCCAACCACTTTTTATAAGGAAGTCACTCTTTGCATCCTGGAACAAACAGGGGGCGATTAACCTCCTAGCTAACCTTCCCATCCTCTGAAACGCAAGTGTCACATCTCATCTGGCAGGCAGGTAAGGCCACACAATCCATCAAGGCTTTCCAGAGGATGAGATGACTGACCTCTAACATCTGCTGGCTGCCAACAAAAGCATCTTTCTGCATTATGTCCACCTCTGTCTGCTGCCAGTCATTTCTCTAATATAATAATGATAATGATGATGATGATGATGATAATAATATTTATTTATTTATTTATTTATTTATTTATACATACCCCACCCTTCTGGCTAGGTTTCCCCAGCCACTGTGGGAGGCTTTCAACAGAATATTAAAATACAGTAATCTATTAAACATTAAAACCTTCCCTAAACAGGGCTGCCTTCAGATGTCTTCTAAAAGTCTGATAGTTTTACATCTGGTGGGAGGGCATTCCACAGGGCAGGTGCCACTACCGAGAAGGCCCTCTGCCTGGTTCCCTGTAACTTGGCATCTCGCAGTGAGGGAACCACCAGAAGGCCCTCGGTGCTGGACCTCAGTGTCTGGGCAGAATGATGGGGGTGGAGATGCTCCTTCACATATACAGGACCGAGGCCGTTTAGGGCTTTAAAGGTCGGCACCAACACTTTGAATTGTACTTGGAAACGTACTGGGAGCCAGTGTAGGTCTTTCAAGACAGGTGTTATGTGGTCTGGGCGGACGCTCCCAGTTACCAGTCTAGCTGCCGCATTCTGGATTAGTTGTAGTTTCTGGGTCACCTTCAAAGGTAGCCCCACATAGAGTGCATTGTAGTAGTTCGAGTGAGAGATACCTAGAGCATGCACCACTCTGGCGAGACAGACTCTAGTAAGCTGGGAGGCAGTGAAGAGTCAGCAGGCATCACTCAACATTTGGAAATGAGAAAGCTCCCCAGAGAGGCAGCCAAGAAGACTATAGCTCTTCCATAGCTGTCAAGTGTCCCTTATTTGAAGGGACAGTCCCTTATTCCAGCGCCATGTCCCGCTGCTGTCCCTTATTGATGGATGTCCCTTAAATGTCCCTTAAATGGTATCCCTTAAATTTCAAAGGAAGCAGCTCCTCTTCCTCCCTCCCTGCCGGCCAGGGAGGAGGGAGGCTCCAACTGTGTTGCTTGGCTGTGTTGCTCACCCAATAAGAAGTCTAAGAACGACTGGGGGGTGGAGCTTGCATGCCTTGTGTGTGGCTAGTTAATGCAAGCTGAGGGTTTTTTTGAATGCTGGACGCCATTTTGTTGCACATGCTGCTGCAAACTTTGCAGTGCAAAGCCAGGACGGGGAGCCATCTTAAGTTGAGACTGCATAGGCCTTGTGGTGCATGTGATTCAGATTCTATTCAGTTGAACCTCTGGTTACAAGGTTGGTTGGACAGTGTTCTCGAAGCTACCCAGACTGAGTTTGACCAGACTGCAGGAGGACAGGAAGACTAGAGTGCCTGGAACAGGTGAGGCTACAGGTCCCTTATTTTGGCTGCTGGTCCCTTATTTTCAAGGCTGCTGGTCCCTTATATTCAAATCTGTAAGTTGACAGCTATGAGCTCTTCCCATAAAGAAGACTCAATAAGCAAAACTAAGTAACAACCGCCTCGCTGCAAACTAACATCCATACAATAATGAAAATGTTACCTGTAGCACTCCAAGAAACCAGAACTCATCCTCTAGACTTCATGATTGGGGGCGATCCAGGTTTAAGCATACAGATCAGATGTCACCATGTCTCACTTGATCACCTTAAACTTAATCAAAGCAACAATTAGAATTGTGAGCAAAAGCTGCATTGCATTTTTATGTGCCACAAAATTAGTCCAGGGAATTTCATGCATTGGTCTTGACAGCAGAAGCCCTGCACAAGGACTTCTGCTCACACAAGAGGGTTTCCCCCCTGTCCTCTGCCTTATGCACCCCCTTAAAACAGCACATGGGGAGAAGAGTGGTGGAACTATAAGAAGAGTGCAGTGTTGGATTCCTCCCTATATATATATAGATAAAAGTGGTACAGTACTAACAACGAAACATCACCGGCAACAAAAGAATTCAAAACCAAATTCAGGAGTTGCAGCTTCAACATCTGAGAAATTTCAAGGGAATCCCAAAAAGTTTTGATGTGATCCACAAAGTGTCTAGGTGCTTTTAAAAAACCCCATAGTTTAAATTTTTCACTGTTTTCAGAGCAAATGGATGTAGATTTTATCAACATCGACCACACTAACTGGAGCTGTAAAACACATTTCCTCCTGAATAAATTGCAGGCAGTACATTTTCTGGAAGCAATGACTTTTGTAGGCTTGGTTTGATTGATACCATGCATTAAATTATTCAAGTTTTCACCCCACCTTCAAAATACAATACAACACTTTAAAAATAGATACAGTCCATTCTCCCACAAAGGTCTGCCATTACACT
This sequence comes from Podarcis siculus, assembly GCA_034642415.1. Taxonomy (NCBI): domain Eukaryota; kingdom Metazoa; phylum Chordata; class Lepidosauria; order Squamata; family Lacertidae; genus Podarcis; species Podarcis siculus. The sequence goes on along the minus strand of JAXCMG010000070.1, from coordinate 3,837,539 downwards.
CCCCCCCATCATTCTGCTGCATAGATATATCTAGGCTTGTTCAATTGACTTTGATCCCCTTAGAATCTTGTGCTACTCTTTGCAAGACAATAAACAGGTTATGTACTTAACGGGAAAGTCATTGTCCAAGGATGGATCCTTATGTAGTGAAAACAGAACCATCTATGAACAAGAGGGAGGTAACAGCAGGATTGGGGCAACCCCAAAGCTTGCAGAAGTGCAAACTTGGAGGGAGGGGACCCAAGGGAGGGAACACCCAGAATGGCTCAATGTTCAGGGGTCATTGAACAGCTAACCACTTTTTTAATGTATCAGATTTTTTACTTTACAGATGAAACAATAATTATGAATGTCAAGCATTGGTTAGTGGTCATTATTTCTCTTGATTCCACCAAATAGTAAATATAGCATGCAATGAATTGTGCATTTATTTATTTTTTACAGTTTTTAGAGGGGCTACCTTTCACCTCATTTTATTAATAAGTTAGAGGGGAGTTGGGGTGGGAAGGAAACAGCAATAAATGTACATTCTCTCCCAAGTATCAACGCAAAGAGAAAGAAATTACTTCCAGATGCCTCCATGGGGCATAGTAGCTTAACAGTTCTTTAGGTGTCACTTAAAAGTTTTTATCACTTGCCAGAGGGTACGCTGCAAAATTCCTAAAAGGCAATTATAGCAGTAAGATATGTAATAAATGTCTCTTGGGTGTATAAAGATGGTGTGAGAAACAAGCGTCCAGAAAATCAAAGGACAGCCTTAGTACTGCACCTTTTAAATACCGCTCTGCAACTTCCTCATCTTAACTGCATGCACTTTGGAAGATATACACGTGACTCCTCTTTTATTTAGCATTTTGCTTGTTTTGAATTATTCTAACCCATCTTCTCCCCCCCCTCTGCTTAGCAGTTTTAAAACTCATGTAAAATACTGGCCAGGAAGGTAAAGGTAAAGGACCCCTGGACGGTTAAGTCCAGTCAAAGGCGACTATGGGGTTGCGGCGCTCATCTCGCTTTCAGGCTGAGGGAGCCGGCGTTTGTCCACAGACAGCTTTCTGGGGCATGTGGCCAGCATAACTAAACCGCTTCTGGCGCAATGGAACACCATGATGGAAACCAGAGCGCACAGAAATGGCATTTACCTTTCCGCCGCAGCAGTATCTATTTATCTACTTACACTGGCATGCTTTCGAATTGCTAGGTTGGCAGAAGCTGGGACAGAGCAACGGGAGCTCATCCTGTCGTGGGGATTCGAACCGCCGACCTTCTGATCAGCAAGCCCAAGAGGCTGAGTGGTTTAGACCACAGCGCCACTCGCGTCCCTGGCTGGGTTAATGTCCACTATCTATACTCAGTTACAATGAGCTAGTTCCATAAATGGCAATGGCAAATAGCATGCACAGCACTATGTGTGGGTTTGGTGGAGCTGTAGCATATGGCTGTTGTTGGGCCTTAGGAGAGAGTGGTTGAAATTCATTATAAGCAGAGGTCCATATGTATGCTTGTCCATGACAGAAACCAGAGTGCATAGAAACGCCGTTTACCTTCCCGCCACAGCGGTACCTATTTATCTACTTGCACTGGTTTGCTTTCAAACTGCTAGGTTGGCAGGAGCAGGGACTGAGCAATGGGAGCTTACCCCATCGCGGGGATTTGAACTCTGACCTTCTGATCAGCAAGCCCAAGAGGCTTAGTGGTTTAGACCACAACGCCATCCACTAACTCTGTATTTGGCAGTGTGGCGTTCGTACGGTGCCCCCGGTCATCTCACAGACTATTGACCCGTACACCACTAATCTGCTGCCACCAACCAGGTCCTCCCCAGTAAATCACTTAGTCTCAGACAGGTTCTTAAGTTAACAAAGAAGAGTGTAGTTTATTGCAAACACAAATAAACTTTAACTGCATTCAAACGTTGTTACTCTTTACCTTCTTAGTTTTATTTTTATCCTGTCTCTATCTCTTCTACCTCCCCTCACACAAGACCCAACTGCACTAGCTGTCTCTCTATTTCCAACTGTCTGCCAACTGCTTTCCAAACTGCCTTTCCCAACCAACCAACCAACCAACCAAACCTTGGGCTAAGCCCTTTTATAAACAGGTAGGCTCCGCCTCTGGCTTTCCTATTGGTCTACCTATTAACTCTTTCTCTCCCCCTGTACAGACATTTTCAAAAGAACAGGCAAACGCCACAGGCAGCTTCTTATTTTGCTATGTTCCTACATAGAACTGTAGCTGTGCGAAATTGTTTTATGGACAGGAATAGTTGTGTGATATAAGAAATCCTGATATGACACAGGGGCATGAGGGGTGTGAATATCAAAGGAATTACTTCAGGTACTCTCTCTGCTCCAAAAAGACTCAAACCACAAAAGGTGGGTGGGGAGGAAAAACCCAGATATAACATTGCAGTCGTATCCATACATGTTTGGGATGGTTGTGTAAGCCCCAATGAAAACATTTAGGTTTTGCTTTGGGTAAACACATAGGATTTTGCTCCAAGTATTTGAGTATGGCATAACACTAGAATAGCTAAATGTTTATGATATATAAAGGTAAAGGTACCCCTGCCCGTACGGGCCAGTCTTGACAGATTCTAGGGTTGTGCGCCCATCTCACCCAAGAGGCCGGGGGCCAGCGCTGTCCGGAGACACTTCCGGGCCACGTGGCCAGCGTGACATCGCTGCTCTGGCGAGCCAGAGCCGCACACGGAAATGCCGTTTACCTTCCCGCTAGTAAGCGGTCCCTATTTATCTACTTGCACCCGGGGGTGCTTTCGAACTGCTAGGTTGGCAGGCGCTGGGACCGAGCAACGGGAGCGCACCCCGCCGCGGGGATTCGAACCGCCAACCTTTCGATCGGCAAGCCCTAGGCGCTGAGGCTTTAACCCACAGCGCCACCCGCGTCCCGTTTATGATATATAGAAGGACTTTAAGGCACACAATTTTTAAAGAATGACTACCATACAAAGTCATTGATATGAAATGCCACAGATTATTTGATTCCATCCAAGTAACAATTCCACAACAGTTCCACAAACTTCAAAGAAACCAAAGAACTCAAAGAATCTAGTCCTTCAAAATCTTCACCAGGAATATTTGTACCAATATTTGGAGAAGTTATGTGGGCTGCTGCAATTTTGCTGCTACTTCTCCTTCCTTTATTAGTTGCCATATACCACAAAGAACTCATGGGGACTAACAAATGCAAAGAAATAAAATTTAAAAGCTAACATAAAATAAATGTAATAATTCCAAGCAATTACCCTGCCTTCCCTAAGTTCTTCAGTATGGTCAACATCAAAACAGCAAACAACCACCACTACTAGCAACAACAACTACCAAGCAACAGAAGAGAGAGCTAATAATAAAATGATGTCTTGGGAAATACTGGGTTTGGCACTGAAAATATCGTATTGTCAGTGCTAAGCAGTCCTCCCTGGGGAGAGTATTCTATAGCTAAAGATCCATTACTGAGAAGAACCTGTCACTTATAGCAAACCTTTGCACTTCTGCTGGAGGGGGCACTCAGAGGAGGACCTCTGACAATGGCCTAAGGTTCTGGGCAGCTTCATATGAGACACTCCACAAGGTACCGAGGTCTCCAGCCATGTAAGGCTTTATGGGTCAACACCACCCCTTTGAATCACACCTGCAAATCTATTGGAAGGCAACGCAGCCAGATCAGAATTGATGTCTTATATTTTCATACAACCTTGTCCATGTTAGGATTCTGGTCCCTGAATTCTGCACCAGCTGTGGTTTCTGGACAGGCTTCAAAGGCAGCCCCATGTATAGCTCATTGCAGTAATCTAATTTGGTGTGCGGGGGAGCAAGAGTTAACTTCCCTTTCCTCAAGTATGCAGCAGCTGCAGTCCAAATTGCTAACCTTACTGGTTTTAGGAGTAGTAAAAGATGTTGGAAGATTTGTTGAGGGAAATCTGTGATGAGATGTAGGCCCTGAGTGTGGTACATACTGTGTTCACATGGAACATTAAACCCTCTGAGGATGACTTCCACTGAGTTTAGTTTCACTTTAAAGAACCACTCTTTAACATGACGTTCAACCCAAGGATCCTGGTTTAAAACAAACTCTGGCCCGTTTCATAATAAGTCAGTTTCAAATCATGGGTTATCCATCTGCTTTAGTAAATTACCCATTGCTTTTAAACCAGGATTCCTGCTTTGAATAGAACATTAAGTAAAACTAAACTTGACAGAAGGTCTTCTCCTGGTGGCAAAATACTAGGAGGAGTTGTTGAGGAGCATGTGAGTCTAACTCTTCAGTTCGGCTTACTGAGAATCACCCATGATTTTAGTGTTACATGTGAACTGATCTATTGTGAGTGTGAGCAAGCATGAGGAACTCAGGAGTCAATGCATTTAAAGCATTTGGAGTTCAAGAAGGGTTGGAATTTGCCTCTGGTATGAGGAGAACTTCCACTAGCATGAAACCCTTGAGTGCTGAATTGGGATATTGAACTTCAGAGTCTTTGGCTGCGTTGCTTGACACCTGGTAGGACAATTATTGGAGACAGGTTGGATAGAGCCCATCTTCTTGCCAAGGCACAGAATCGGGCACAGGGTGCTAGCCATGGGTCTCAGGGGTTTCACCCCCCAGTCTGCTGAAATTTCAATCAATTTGGGAAGTGCAGCCATAGCCCCTTCTGCTTTAAGCATCTTTGCACCATCTGTGGTTGTTCAAAATGAACAGGCATGTAGGGCACCTGCTCATGGTCTTCCCCCACTATGGATGTTCTGTTTTTCTCTTTGAAGTATACCAATTATTCATAATTTTGCATCTGCACATATAAATTAGAATATGCTAATTATATGCAAATCTGTGGCTTCTTTTGACGTCTTTGTTGGTGACGCATATGCAGCCATCGAATGGTGCCCAGTTAACCCTCAGCCTTTTGCTTCTTTTCAATCCTCACTTCTTATAATGAAAAGCAAGAAGCAGGACAAGGGAGAAAGCATCCTTATCTCCAGAGTTTGAAAGGAGATTATGCAAGTTCATTTATCAGCTCTGTTTTATGGGTGGGTATAATCAAGCTGAGCAAAAGCTGTTTACAGAGTGATCAGAAAGATAAATGGGTTGATGGAAGAGCTCTTAAATACCCGGATCCATCACAGCACCACATAAAGCATGAACTGTCTTACATGAAAAGACGAACAGAGCAAAGGTCTTAAGATGTTTCGCTCCTTGAAAGGAGCAGTAATGATTTTGGACATATTTTCCATTATGAGCTTATAATATTTAACTGTTGCTGAAAACCAAAGGTCTGTATTGCTGCATAAAACTGCTAACTGAATCAAGATGGCTCAGTTTTAATAACTCCAACATTTCAACTGACTCCCCAAAGTAATCCCAGCCCGTGGGAGAGATGGGAGCATAATTTCCACCCACTGGGCAAATTTATGAATAAACAGATCAGCTTCACAAACTCATAATAAACAAGCGAGTCTTCCTTGATGGTCTAAAGCCTTAAAAACAAAAAAATAAACTCGCAGAATGATTTGAGGTTGGGGAAGAAGCAGGTTATATCCTAATCACCAGGAGGAAATAGAGTGGAGACTGGGAGCGGCTGCCGGGACCATATAACACCAGCCCTAAACGATTTACACTGGCTCCCAGCATGTTTCTGAGCACAATTCAAAGAGTTGGTGCTGAACTTTAAAGCCTGAAGGAGTGTCTCCACACCTGTTCTTCAGCCTGGACACTGAGGTCCAGCTCCGAGGGCCTTCTGGTGATTCCATCACTGCGAGAAGTGAAGTTACAGGGAACCAGGCAGAGGGCCTTCTCGGTGGTGGCACCCACCCTGTGGAATGCCCTCCCATCCGATGTCAAGGAGGTACAACTCTACTGCCAGAGACTCCCTTAGTAACCTAGGCAAAGTGGGCAAATGCCTCTTTTGTGAGAGAGATTGTCTGGTTGCTCTCAGTAGATCTTCCTCAGGTCTTCATAATGCCTTATAGAATGTTATTTAATTTTTCTGTTCACCACCATAGTTTTTTGAATGATTCTTTTTTATTAATGAACTGGCAGCTTGGAAATGCTTTTATAAATGACTAAGAAAGGGATGTGGAATTTGGGGTCCCTCCACATGCAGCCCTCCAGACCTTTTTCTGCCCCCTGAGACTCTCCCCTGCCACACCCCTTCTCCTTACCAGCTCCTTTAACACGCTCCTGGAATGTTTTTGCCTAGCTGGACTGTCTCCTTGAACTCTGATAACAGAATCATAGAAGCGTAGAGCTGGGATCCTGAGGACCACCTAGTCCAACCCCCTGAGATGCAGAAATATGCAGCTGTCCCATACAGGGATCGAACCTGCAACCTTCGTGTTATCAGCCCCATGTTCTAACTGAGCTACCTGCGATACCTCTTGCTTTCCTGGATGGAAGACAGAGAGGAATGCATGTGTTTGTATAGGGACCAGACTGTACAAAGGTATCATTTACATTCATGGTTCTCAAGTGCTTTTGCTTCTGGCCCCTGAATGGTTATCTCCCCAGAGCCAGAGATGTGAATTAAGGCTCTGCAAGCTATCAGCTCTGGAGATGTGATGTGGGAGTGGCAGGCTTTGGCTGTATCAGAGGGTTTAAGCTGTGCCTCCACCTATTCTCAATCTGTATATTTGGGGATCAATTGAATACTGCATTAAAAGACACCACAAGCCCCTTGTGGCCTCCTTCCAAAGGAAACCTGGGAAAGTGCTTCGCCCCTGGGACTTTTAACTGCTTGGAGAAGTGAGGAGAGCATAACAGTATTTTATAGCTAGACCTGGCAGTATAGCACATGTGCATATTATTGGGTAAAGGTAAAGGGACCCCTGACCATTAGGTCCAGTCGTGACCAACTCTGGGGTTGTGGCTCTCATCTTGCTTTATTGGCCAAGGGAGCCGGCGTACAGCTTCCGGGTCATATGGCCAGCATGACTAAGCCACTTCTGGCAAACCAGAGCAGAGCACGGAAATGCCGTTTACCTTCCTGCCGGAGCGGTACCTATTTATCTACTTGCACTTTGACGTGCTTTCGAACTGCTAGGTTGGCAGGAGCTGAGACCGAGCAACGGGAGCTCACCCCATCGCGGGGATTCGAACCACCGACCTTCTGATCGGCAAGTCCTAGGCTTTGTGGTTTAACCCACAGCGTCACCCGGGTCCCTGCTATATTATTAGGTAGGAGACCCAAGTCACTTCCTGTTGTGCTGTTGTAACAGCAGCACAGAGTTCCACTGGTGCATCCTTGATCTCAGCATCCTTGAATATTCCAGTCTTGTCCCAGCCTCCTGCTGCCAGTCAACTGCTTCACCCCATTGGCTCCTCCCACTTGTGCATGAGAAATACCAGCAGGAGCTAAGCAACTGTGGCTGTTTGAAAGACAGGGAGAAGTGTGCCTTCCTGGATGACATGCACTCTCAAAAACTAAAAGGCCTTGAATTATGGCTGGGGGAGGAATCCAGGGAACCATGATTCCAAAATGGATGCACCTGGTCGGAGCTGCCCGGACCAATGTGAACATCAGGGGAAGAGTTTGCTCCAGAACCCCACCATTGCCAGATTCTCTTATAGTCTTATTGTTGGTGATGCAAGCCAAACTGGCACTCCCATGCAGGATCGGATCCTGAATAATAGATGTTTTTTCACATACCATTATGGGATTTAGTAACACTGCCTCAAATGAACTGGCTTTATGTACCTTAGAAGACTGAAAAGTAGTTACAGTGGTACCTCGGGTTAAGTACTTAATTCGTTCCGGAGGTCCGTTCTTAACCTGAAACTGTTCTTAACCTGAAGCACCACTTTAGCTAATGGGGCCTCCTGCTGCTGCCATGCCGCCAGAGCATGATTTCTGTTCTCATCCTGAAGCAAAGTTCTTAACCTGAAGCACTATTTCTGGGTTAGCGGAGTCTGTAACCTGAAGCGTATGTAACCCAAGGTACCACTGTATTTCTGGCCTTGTTTTGTTTTCACTCCAGCCACTCTGCATGTCACACTTTGGCAATCTTCCTATCATCACAACTTCAAAAGTAGAACGGTAGTGTTTCCCTCCCTGTAATGCAGAAGGAACTAAAGCCAAGGTTCTTGAATTGATAAAAAGCTAGAGCATTAATAACAAGTGCTAGATTTTGCAAATCTTTCCACGTCATTCTAAAATGTGCCAATCCCGACATTTCTTCTGTTAAGGACGGGGAGCAGTTTCAGATGGATGCTAAAACCTGGCACTTTCATCATCTCAAAAAATTATTGATTGCTTTCTACTGGTGCCTCAATTGTCTAGTAGTGTCTGACCACTAGGCAGCCAACCTGTGTTTCGGCAAGATTCTATCAGAGTCAAAAACTTTTAAAAGTCTCATTGCTTTCAATGCAAAATATTTAAATATGCTTAACCATCCGGTTGAAATCCATTTAAACTTGCTTTGTTTTGGCTGGATCACAACTGCTGATACAAATACACATCGATATAATGAAAATAATGACAGTTGTCTCCGTAAGCTCATTGGGATAAGGTAGGAACCTAATCACACAAACTGTGTTTGTTCACTTTGCACGTTGCGGGTTAGACAGGAGAGAACTTCAGCTGGTAGGCCTTTACAGCAGTGGCAGACTTTGGGATCTCAATTTTCAGTGGTTCCCTGTGTTAACATTTGGTGCCCCCTGCCTCTCACACTCCATTCTACAGCATTGTGTTGGTGGCCCCAGCAATGCGGCATCCAGTGAGACTGCATGAAGACTGTGCCACCCTAAAACCTCCTCTCTTCACAGCAACTGTGGAATGATCTGCAAGATTGTGGTTTTCTGCCTGCTTTTAGGAAGGGTTGCAAGATGTTCCTGTTCTAGCCGGCTTTTGGCTTGTCTGATTGAGGGCTACGCCCAGAAATGGGTGAGTTGCGAGTTAATGGATGCTGTTATCTTTCGTCGTTCCACATAGGCTTTGTTTTCGTCGGTGCTGGGGGTTTTGCTTTGCCGGTTGTGTTTTATCTATTGTCTGCTTTGAGCTTGTGGGAAGAGCCCGGCAAACGTGTCTCAAACACACAGATGAGATCGGCAAGGGTGTGAAAGCCACGCACAGAGCTTACGCGTCACAATTTGCGACTAAAACGAAGCTGTGAAGCTTTCGTGATGAGGATGGATGTGACGCCTATCGTTGCAAAAATAAAATAAAACAGCAGGCATCTGGGATCAAGCATTTGCCTGTGGGAAGTCCTCGAGGACTGAGCTTGCTACTCTTAGGAGGTGCAGCTGTATTGGCGAGGAAGGAGGAAATGCTTCTGTAAGCCTTGGGGCATGTTTGGCAGGAACTCATTACTTGTTTGCACATATGGGTGGAACCTTTGGCTCTGAGCAGACCAGTTAATTTTGTAACAGAGAGTGTAACATACACATGCTCAAGCAATAGACACCAGATTTTTATATTAAGGACATAAAACATGAGAAAAAGCCCTGCCAGATCAGACCAGAGGCCCATCTTGTCCAACAGCCTACTCCCACAGTTGCCAACCAGATATATATATATAGGAAACAAGTTTGAGCGCAACAGCACTCTTTTAATTTTGGAAATGTAACAGAAAAAAGAGACATTGTCAGCTACTGCCGACAGTAAGAATAGTCCATTGTTCCTGACTTGAAAATTATAAATTTATATAGGCAGTCCTTATGTCCAAATGATATAGGCTATTATAACGTCAAACACAGAAAAGTATTGGAGCCTCAGCTTCAGGATCTGTCCTTCCAGTGAGCACTCAGGGCTGATTTCCTTCAGAATGGATAGGTTTGATCTTCTTGCAGTCCATGGGACTCTCAAGAGTCTCCTCCAGCACCATAATTCAAAAGCAACTATTCTTTGGCGATCAGCCTTCTTTATGGTCCAGCTCTCACTTCACTAATGTTGTTGTTGTTGTTTAGTCATTTAGTCGTGTCCGACTCCTGTTTCTCTGCTTTTTTCCAGCTTCTTTTTATACATCACTAATAGTTATATATAAAAAACAATCTGGAAAAAAGCAGAGAAACAGGAGTCGCTAACCAACTAGAGCTTTGCCCAGTTGAACCCTGGGCACGAAAAAGAATCGTGTGTCTGAAGCACAAGATTTCATAAACTGAATAATAATGTCTCTGTAAGGCTTGCTGTCCTTGATTTATCATGATTTAATTGCAGGTTATAGCAGATGCACAGAATCGTGCTACATTGTGTGTCAGAAGATTTCTATCTGATATGATAATAAGTATTTTAAATAGAATGTTTCAGTTCTCCCTGTTCTTCTTCTTCTTTTTTTAAAGGATTGGGGTAATGAGCTGTTTATGCAGGTCATGATAAAAAGGGCAACAGAATAGTACCTGGGCTTCAGTTTCCACACTTCCCATGTGTCACAGGGATATAACCGCTCTCAAACAGGGATCTTATTATGTCTGTCTTCAAGGAGCGCAGAAGGTAGAACATTTAATCTGGTTATCATAAAAACTTTCCTGTATTTGGGGATTGATGAATTTGACATATATTTTGGCATTATAAATGTCCCTGTATTTGAGATGGTGTGCACTCAGTCTCAGGTGATTTTGGAATTCAGTGTCTCTGATACGCTGTATAATAGCCACTTTAGTTTTAAACCATTTATTATTATTATTATTATTATTATTATTATTATTATTATTATTATTATTTGAATTTACATACCGCCTTATACCTGGGGGTCTCAGGGCGGTTCACAGAATTAAATCAAGATATAAAACCACAAAATACCTAATAAAAATACAAAGAACAACCCAATAGCCCCCCCCCCGACACATTCTAAAAGGGCATAGGATGTCAATCAGATCAACCAAAAGCCTGGTTAAAAAGGAATGTTTTTGCCTGGCATCTAAAGGTGTATAATGAAGGCGCCAGGTGAACTTTCCTGGGGAGAGCATCCCACAGATGGGGAGCCACTGCAGAGAAGGCCCTGTTCTGGTGTTGCCACCCTCCAGACCTCTCGAGGAGGAGGCACACGAAGAAGGGCTTCAGAAGATGATCTCAGGGTTCGGGTAGGTTCATATGGAAAGAGGCGGCCCTTGAGGTATTGCGGTCCTGAGCTGTTTAAAGCTTTGTAGGTCAAAACCAGCACTTTGAATTGGGCTGCAAAACTAATTGGTAGCCAGTCCAGTTGGACCAGGATCAGTGTAGTACAGTGGTACTTCGGGTTACATACGCTTCAGGTTACATACGCTTCAGGTTACAGCCTCCATTAACCACGAAATAGTACCTCAGGTTAAGTACTTTGCTTCAGGATGAGAACAGAAATTGTGCTCCGGCGGTGCGGCAGCAGCAGGAGGCCCCATTAGCTAAAGTGGTGCTTCAGGTTAAGAACAGTTTCAGGTTAAGGACGGACCTCCGGAACGAATTAAGTACTTAACCCGAGTTACCACTGTATGCTCAAACTGTCTTGCTCTGGTGAGCAACCTGGCCACTGAACTCTGCAACCAATGAGCCAGCAGAGGGAGGTGTCACAATGAAGGGCGTGTCACAAGGAACTCCGCAACCTAGCAACCACCAGCACTCAACTGACACTACTCTCAACTGACACTCCTAAGTTTGCTTATATGGCTATTAATCGATGTTTAGCCCCAACACATTTATAAGGGCATTGGATGTCAATCAGATCAACCAAAGGCTTGGTTAAAAAGGAACCTTTTTGCCTGGTCCCTAAATACTGAAGGTGCCAGGTGAACTTTCCTGGGGAGAGCATTCCACAGATGGGGAGCCATTGCAGAGAAGGCCCGTTCTCGTGTTGCCACCTGCTGCTTGAAAAGCAGTTTCGTCAATAGTGTTGTTTTCCATTTGAATTGAAATCAGAGTCAGCAAGACCTATTTAGGGGCATTTCTGTCTCCTTCTTCCATTGGTGAGCTATCGCTAGTCGTGCTGCGGTCAGTAAGAACCTTGTTGTTGTTGTTTAGTCGTTTAGTCGTGTCCGACTCTTCATGACCCCATGGACCAGAGCACGCCAGGCGCTCCTGTCTTCCACTGCCTCCCGCAGTTTGGTCAGACTCATGTTTGTAGCTTCGAGAACACTGTCCAACCATCTCATCCTCTGTCGTCCCCTTCTCCTTGTGCCCTCCATCTTTCCCCACATCAGGGTCTTTTCCAGGGAGTCTTCTCTTCTCATGAGGTGGCCAAAGTATTGGAGCCTCAGCTTCACGATCTGTCCTTCCAGTGAGCACTCAGGGCTGATTTCCTTCAGAAAGGATAGATTTGATCTTCTTGCAGTCCATGGGACTCTCAAGAGTCTCCTCCAGCACCATAATTCAAAAGCATCAATTCTTTGGCGATCAGCCTTCTTTATGGTCCAGCTCTCACTTCCATACATCACTACTGGGAAAACCATGGCTTTAACTATAGGAACTAGTAAGAACCTTACTATGCAGAATTTGCTTCTGAACTTTTAAAGATGAGCTCCTTGAAAGACTGGACCACGACAGTTCATTCTGCACACACTGTCATGGGTAGGGATGCTCTTGGCAAGCTTCTTCTTTTGAGCCAAGTTGGTGTTACAGCAGGCTATTTTGTGTAAGCGTTTTTAATGACTCTTAGTTCCTATCAACTCTTTTCAAAGGTCAAGCTATTCTTCCTTGAACAACAGTAAGTGTGCTTTGAAATGCGGTGTGTGTGTGTGTGTGTGTGTGTGTGTGTGTGATGCAGGAAGTTCATGGTTTTCTTTTCTAAAATCTTGAAGCTTTTCTTCTTCTTTTTAAGCTCCTAGGGGCTTTCCAATAATTGACAAGCAACTAAGCAGTGGCATGGAAAAAGCTTTTAAAGGTTATTAGTTATTCAGGAGTGCTGCAAAAGGGCAATTTGGTCTTCATTAGCAAGACAGTGTAAATTGGAAAAATGCTCCAGCCACTCAGATACACTTTTAAATATATCCATGTTAGCAAGAAAGACTGCTGTCTGCTTATTCATCTTTGATTGTCTTTGATTTCACCTCAAGGTCTTGCCAGCCAGCTTGCAGAAGATGACACTAATGAAGGCATATTCTTCATGTATCACAGATGGAGGCCTCTGCTTATATTAGATTATTATTCTGCTCACACAGAGATTAATTTGAAAAACACCAGCTTTTCTCAGGAATACTTAGGAGCAAACCATGCATCGCAAAGTTATTTGCAGTTGAAAAGCAAAACAACCTGCAAATTGGAGCTCAGGAAGATCTCATGGAAAGATGCCATTTAATCCTATTCCCTTCCACAAGCAGCTCTTGGACCTACAGAAGGAAAATATAGAGCTCTTGGAGCATCCCTGTATCTTTCTCCTCACAGGGAAAAGGGAAGTTTGAGAGGAATGGTTTTCACCTGAAAAGGAACCAAAGGGGAAATGACTGAATTGCATCTTCCACCCATCTTTCTACTACTCAGACCACACCTGGAAAACTGGTGACCCTCTAGAAGTTGCAGAATTCAACTCCCATCATCCTGGATGTGAGTTAGAGTCTATCAATATCTGAAGGACCACAGGCTTCTCATCCCTGACAAAGTCTTCCCAGTGCTGGTTTGGGGGCTCACCCACAATTCTGTTTGGTCTTTGACTTCTAGGCATGACTCCAAGAGACTTTTCTTTGGTCCTGCTGCTTTGCCCAGGAAATCTGGTCATTTGCTGTTGAATCAGAGCAAATGCCATTCAGGTTTTCTGAGGACTGACATCTGTGCCATGGACCAAATATATAAGAAATCACACAACAAAGGAAGTGTCAGTGAGCTCTGAGTTGAAAACAAATCCACAGAGAAAATAATCCCAGAACTGTTCATAACTGTCAGTTTTAACCTATATAATGTTGATTCCAAACCCAACAAGAGGGTGGGGAGGAGAGGTAAGCAAGCAAATGCTAGAAAGCTGTGGGTGGTTGTGGCAGAGAGGTGGGGGAAGATTAAACTGAGATGCGTAGGCATAATATCAGCAAAAACAAAAAAAGGAGAAATAGTTGCAAAACTATGCTTCACTGGTTTATTTTATTCTTTGGAGCACATGCAGCCACGGAATCTCCCTGCTGGTAAGGGAGCGCACTACCTGACGTTTGGGAAGGAATTTATGAATTTAAAAAAGAAACGCTAATAATCTGTTTGCAGTGCAGCTCAGGTTGACTCAGCCTATATTCTGACACACAAGACGGTAGCAACAGAGGTGAATTTAGGGGAGCACGACCGGTTCGGTTACACTGGGCACAAAGCCTTGGGGGAGCTGCAGGGGGTGCTGCAACTATGATGTAGAATGGAAGGCAAGAGGCAAGGGGGGTAGGGGAGCCGAGTTTTCATGCTGCACAGGGTACTGCTGAGATTTGAGATCCCAAGATCTGCCATAGTAGCAATCTGTATGCCCTCTGCAGATTATTATCTGCAGCCATGTCAGCCAGGGCTGATGGGAATCGCAGTCCAAAATATCTGGTGGGTACCACATTGGGAAGGCTGCCTTGACATTCCTATACACATGCTGATTGTATAAACTCACCCAGTTTTTAAACAGTGCCTCAAAACATCTGCCTCTGAAGGAGATGTTAACGGGAGAGTTATAAATTAAATGCAATATGTCCTTCAAGCGGAATTTAGAACTGACTCTGGTTGTGAATATGGTATGTAATTTCTTCCTGACACCTTTGACTGAAGCCCTCCACCCAATGGTTTATTTCCAGTGTCTCCATTCAGAACAAGTTGCTTGACCTCACATTTAGGAGGTCTGTCATCACCCAAAACAGTTCCTTTTCATAAAGCGTTCACAGTTGTACATTGCTGAGCTTTTAGCAGCATTTCAAACAAACCTGTGACCTGCTGACCTACAGGTGGAAAGACTATCTATAAATTTGCCCAGGGACAGGCATTTTGTTTTACTTGGCAATGCTTCCCACTGAATATTAAAGAGCCAGAATTAAGTGAGGTCAGCATTGTGCCACCATGTGCCCCCCCCGCTGCCATTCAAACCTTGTTAATCTTGCTCGACTAAAAAGCTGGAAACTGATGCTATAAAAACAGGAATGCTGTTGCTAACAAAAAAGTAGCATGAGCCAAGGGTTTCGATCCATGTCCGGAGGATGTGGAGGGATTATACGAACCTTGAAGCAATTAGTTAAATTGTCTCCCTTCTGGTAAATTCCAAAAGACATTATTAATTGAACTGCTGGTCCCTATTAAAGAGTCCAGCTATTCAAGGACCCTGACAGCGTGCCTGAAGACATTCCTGAAATATATCTTCAGCTTTAGGAAAGACCATTTAGCTAAAATCAATGCCTGCCAAGTTCATATTTACCGAATGTAGCTGAATGCAAAAGGAGGTACTGACTTCTACATGTTTGGCAAATAGTTCTCAATATTGACTATTCCTGGACTGAATGACTGAGGAACTGAATGACTGGAGGAAGTTGGGGGCTGATATATGCATTGAGGCAGAGAGCCAGAGCTTTAGATTTACGGATTTACTGGATTAATTAAACAAATAAATTAAACACATCCAAAAGTACACAACCAAACTGAACTATTCCCACCTAAATTAATAATAAGGTCTAAAAATGAAGATAGAAAAATGGAATATCAAGAACAGAAACAAAAGCCTGCGATACTCCCACCCTAAACAATACATCAGTCCAAGACTTCAGCTTTTGTAGCTGGAATCAGTTGGAAGAAATGAGTTTCGGGGGGGGGGGGGTCAAGTTCAAGAAAAAGAAACTGATTTGTCTTACTGTGGAGACTACTGATTATGCATTTGTGTTAATGTCTATATTGCAGATTGATCCCTTTGCTAGCTGTTCTGCTTGGTTAGTTAACAAGGAAGAATACTATTGTTTCACTGGAATACTGGCCCTGAAGATTCATGACAACAAGTTTTTTTTAAAAAAAATATTTAATTCTTTGTATAACCATCAAAGCCATGCTACCAAGAAGACGATCTGTTGTGTTCCATTATAAGCAAAGAGAGCAATTAGCTATGCATGTGCCCACTGGGTTTTTTGAGATGCTTTTCCATGAACGCAAACCTCTGCTTCGCGGCGGAGTGCTGTGTACATTAGGCAACGGATGCAGCAGCAGGCAACAGAGTGCCCTGGCAAAGGAGAAAACTCATTTTGCTCAGTGTGGTCCCTCTTCTCGAGAAGAGCAATGTTTGTGCAACACGGCTCTGGTTGCTGGGAAGGGAAAGGAAACCGCTGTGCACATCTGCTCAGATTTGGAAGCGCAGCTCTTCCAGATGTCCAGCACAAATATTACAGAAGCCAACTTTGCATCCCAAAGGCACAATAAGCAAGTCCTGTGACTGGCCACTTCAGCAGTAGGCTTCTTCAGAGATTCTTCACATTAGAGCCACAGTTTTAAATTGCTTAATTAACAAGGTTAATCATTTTACTGCCTTCTGATCCACTGAAAAGTGTTTCAGATTGAGATGCCAATGCACTTTTTTAACAGAGCACCTTTGCAAACACTGCGGACGTCAGGTGTCATTTTGGAAGAAGCATCCTTCCATCACTCTCACAAGAAGGGAAACCTGTTCTCAAGATGCTGCCTGTTATACATATATATGCATTATGTTGTGTGTTTTTTTACTGCAACACTTTGGTTTCAAAAACCACGATAACCCATGGTGGTTATATACAGTGTAAGTGCAGATGGGATTTGCTGCAATAGGTGACATAGCAGTGCGATCTTCTACTTTTTGGTGGCAGAAGTGGGATCCACTACTTTTGGCTTCTGACATTTGGCTTTAAGAGTGAACTTGGATGAGAGTCTTCCTCTGGTCCAAACCGTGGTGGTTTAATAAACCCAACTGAAAAATGGTCATGTAGAAAGTTATGGAAACTACTGGAGTCCTGATAAATGGCAGGGATCTTCAGCTCCACATACATCTTGTTCTCGGGTATCATCCTTGAAGCTAACAGCCTCCCCAAGTCATCCTCAGCATCCTGTATTCTACATCACATAAGCATGGGAATGTACAGTGGTACCTCAGGTTAAGTACTTAATTTGTTCCGGAGGTCCATACTTAACCTGAAACTGTTCTTTATCTGAAGCACCACTTTAGCTAATGGGGCCTCCTGCTGCTGCTGCGCCGCCGGAGGACGATTTCTGTTCTCATCCTGAAGCAAAGTTCTTAACCTGAAGCACTATTTCTGGGTTAGCAGAGTCTGTAACCTGAAGCGTATGTAACCTGAAGCGTATGTAACCTGAGGTACCACTGTAATTACTCACCCCAGCTTCAATAAATATTTCCTGAATACATGTACTAGATATATTACCATTGCTAATACAGTTTCAAAAATTGAATTTCATTGATGAGATGGAGCTAAGCTGGTCTGGCTCCAGTCAGTATCTACATGGGAGCTTGCATAGACACCCTATGTACATTCCCCTAGGCTCTACAGCAGGATACAACTTACCGGTACATGAAATAATTGACTAACAAGAAATAAATCTTAAGAGCGCTGATGTCACTGAATTGAAAACTTATCCTATTGGCCACACTGCTATAACAACCGAATGCAGTCCAGCAGCTAAGTGGACCCATGAAATTATTCCTTTCCCAGATCCTTGTTATCCATTCTCTTCATTGTCTATGGGCTTTATGCTATTGTGAGAATTCAGTCCTCAACCTGAAATAGCAAGTCTTAGAAACACCTGAAGGGGGCTTTGCATAAAATAAATTGTTGGGAAGCATCTGTAGGCTTGTAGAGGAGATAGGCAGAAGGTTAAGGGCAAAGTGCTGGCCCTGGAGAATTAATCAAGCATCTTCCTGTCCAATAAAGCCATGGAGACAGACATATGATATTCTTTTGGAATAGTCCTAAGCTGGAGATGGGAAAGGCAAGCCAATGATATTATTTACTGGAGTCCTGGAGTGTGTCTTCTCGGAAAACATATTGTGGGGCAACTTGGTGAAAACAAAAGGGAGATGAAATGTTTGGGTCAAGGCCCTTTGCTTTATTCTGTAAAATATCCCGCTGCTTGGGATATCGCCCCATTTCCTCTTAAGATGTTGTGCTTCCAGGAAAAATTCCCCATGGGCTGAAATGTCCCACCCCCGCCATTCTTTCATAATCAATAGGTCTAGAACAGGCATCCCCAAACTCAGCCCTCTAGATGTTTTGGGACTACAAATCCCATCATCCCTGACCGCTGGTCCTGTTAGCTAGGGATGATGGGAGTTGTAGTCCCAAAACATCTGGAGGGCCGAGTTTGGGGGTGCTTGGTCTAGAAGGTGGAGGAAAAATGTAACTGTATTCCTGCTCAATTTTTGTTCAACGTTTTTACCTGAGCCAGAAGACCAGTGGTTTATCTAGCTCAGGAGTACAAAACCTGAGATTCATGGACCTAATTAGACCCATCAGGTTTCCCCATGTGACCCACAAGGCCACTTTAGCCAAGCCAAGTCCACCTGCCCCACCCCTGAAATCACAGGCCATGTATATAGATCTGCTGGGGCCAAAAGGGGGTTTGCAGGCACTGATAAACAGATGGTCAGTGGGGCCTGCAAAGCTTTCCAGGATCTGAAGGTGGTGGTTCCCAGATGTGTGGATAGTGTCATTATATGGTTTAGACACTAGATGGTACTGTGTTGTATGTGAGAGAAATCAGCAGCTTCCTGTGTCTATCTTATTCTTGTTGGAGACAGACAATAACACTCTTGTCTTTCCTCCTGACTAGTATGCCCTCTAAACCTTCCATGGCCAGCCCTGCTACCTGAGATGTTTCAAACTAGAGATACCAGGGACTGAACCTAGGACTCAAGATTGGAAGTGGGGCCTTATATGCCCTGAGCTATGTCATCTCCCCCTTTAATTTTTTTTTTTTGCCTAATGTGTTTGCTGTTGCTGCTTGTGTTTCAGTGTTTGGCTCAAAGTGCTGCAGCCCCATCTTTCAACATAGTCCAAAAATCTACTAACAAATTATAGAGAGTTTATGGGCTCAATACAACCACATTTAATCACGTTCGAGTCCCATTGATTTCAATGTGAAAGTTAAACACATGCTTAAATCTCTCTGATTGACATTAATTGGATTTGGAAAGTGTTTAAATTTGGCTGGATTATTCCCTACATTTGCAAGATTAAAAGTATTTAAAAGCCTGGATGTCTGAAGATTTGCCAAAGACCAAGACTAGGCATATTCTGGAATCAGCATTGAGTGGCACTGCTTATTTAATCGAGCCACCAGAAAGTCATTTATTTCTAATTATTTTAAGTAAAAACAAATTTTGAAACTTGTATGTTGCTTCCAAATGCAGAATTCATGTGCACACAACTATCCTGCCGCGTCTAGTCATTTGTATTTTCCTCACTCAAAAATCCAGCACCCTTCTCAGTCGCAAACATATCTGGGGTGGGGGGGGGATACCAATTTTGTTTTATGAAAAGCCAAACATTTCCAACTTTCAAGGCGGTGCCAAATCTTACATCTGAAATGGTAGCAAATAAAACTTGGTGCCATATCCAAGTAATGGGAAAGACACATAACACTAGTCTGTACAAAGAGCCTAATATTGTAGCTAGCCCAGTCATATGTCTCACTTAAGACAATAGCAGTTGGTGATAAGGGGCAGGACCTTCACACCTGACCTCCTGGCTGTGGAGTCCCTGTCATTTGCTGGAAGTAGGCTAAGGGTTGCAGGTTCATCAGCGGGAGCTCTTGTGTCAAGGACTGGCTGGATGAGGAAGTGCAGTAATAATAATATAATAATAAATTTTATTTGTACCCCACCCTCCCCAGCCAAGACCAGGCTCAGGGCAGCTAACACCAGGTATAAAAACTATTGATTAAAATACAACTTTAAAAGAAGATTAAAATACAACATTAAAATGCAGCCTCATTTCAGTAGAAACTCAAATCAAAAACTTTTTGGGGATGAAAACGTCAAATCTTCACCAAGGCCAACTATCCAGACTGGTTCTACGTGGGCCAGAAAAAAGCCAGGGAAGTCCCCAAATAGGGGTTTCATCACAGAAGGAAGAGGGGGAGGGGATCAGGCTGATTCCAAGCCAAATGCCAGGCAGAACAACTCTGTCTTACAGGCCCTGCAGAAAGAAATCAGATCCCACAGGGCCCTGGTCTCATGAGACAGAGCGTTCCACCAGGCAAGAGCCAATGTTGAAAAGGCCCTGGCCCTGGTTCACCGCTCCCCCTCTCTCCCCTGCTTAGCAGCAGTGACTATGCAGCCAGGAGGTCAAGTGTAGCTACAGGCTTTGTTGGCATCTGTCTGCCTCAAGGGACAATGGAAGAGGGTGCCATGAGGGGTAAAGTCAAACCGTTGGAGAGTTACAGTGCCTGCTGTGGCTGTAGAGACCAATATGGGAAAGGCATGTTTTTTTGCAGGAAGATGAAGACGATGTCAGGCAGTTACAGCCTAAGGGTCAGTCCTTTTGCAGCATAATCCTAGGCATGGTTACTTGGAAATAAGCCCCACTGTGTTCAGTAGCGCTTATTCCCCATTGTTTAGGATGGCAGCATTAAACGCATTAATCTAGAGTAGGGATGTAGAACACTCCCGCCCCTGCCATGCTCTCCTCCATGTGCCATCTTCCAGGGACCACAGGAAGCAACTGATGTGGTTCTTGCTTTTCTGTTGTAAGCATCATAACCAGAGTTTTCTAATACACAGACAGCAGAGGAGCCAACCCCCACGGCAGGTTGCCAGGAATGGATAAGACAAAGAAAAGTCCTAACCATCTTTACAGAGAGAGGTTTGAGAATGCAACCTCTTGGAATAATGGTGTTCTCCTGAGAAAATCTCCACCCACTTTTTCTCCCACTTCCTCATTCGTCAACAGCACACATCCCCCTAAATATGGTTGCTGCTTAGGGCCATCTGTCTCCAAGATCTTTGCTCTCCTACTTTTAAGGCTTGCCGGGTTCTGGAAGATGGTGGGTCTGGAACGCTTTCTCGTGATAATGTGTCAGCCAGCTGCTCCAGCTCTGCCTCTTCCTCCTCTCCCATTATTTCCCACCTTTTCCCCTCATCTTCCTCTGAACTGTGACCTCCCTCAAACCCCTGTTGTAATTCTGAACTGTCTTCTTCTCCTCTGGGTCAGGCTGGGGAGGCGGTTTCCACCATTCCTTCTCTGCCCAGTCCCGGACACATACATTCATCTCTCTATTCTCCATCTAGGCAGACAAGAGGTATTATTGCAATTCAAGCACTCATTCTAGGCTGGAAAAAGCACCCAAGAAGAGCGCATAGCAGGAACATGCTAGGAACATGGCTTGGGGAGAGGGTGTATGGCCCTGGTGGGAAGCATACTGAGATCCAAATAGAGAGACATGGAGCATCGCTGCATTTGATCGCTAGGCCAGTTTGCTCTCCTAAGCTTATACGAAGCAAAAGAATCAATCTTCACATTTCTTGAACCCACCGCAACCTTCTGCAGAGCTCATGGCATGAATAAACACGCATAGAACTTCACTGTGATTTCATGGAGTGTGGGGTTGTAGCTTCTTCCAAAAAGTTGCATTTTAAAAAGAAGACAAGAGAACGGCCAGGTTCACTGGTGGGATATGATGTTCAACATCTTTCTAGTCCTTCAGGAGGTCACAACATCAAACGTTAGAGGAAGCAGAAAGGGAATGGAAGTATCTCCTTATCTGCTATTTAAACTATGAATGAAATAATTTGAGATCTAGCATGTCGCAGCAAGTCATGACAGTGATTAAATTTGTGTACAGTTGCTATCAAACTCCACTGCATAATTCTCCCAACTTATCGCAAGGCTCAGATGTAATAACGTGGGTGCCAGAAAGATGTCTTGAACTGTGGATTAAGAGATGCTGTGATATGATTGATGCTGTTTGAATAAGGAAACGAACCTATATATTCACTTTGATCCATTATAAAAACATTAACTATAAACTGCCTGGAAACATCCCAGGCTTTTCAGTTGTAAGCAGTTGACCAATAAGAATGGCAAGAAATATGACTTATGTAGTTAATTATAATCTGGTGCTTTTTATTATTAATATTATTGAGAGGCCCAAACCTTGGCATCATCTTCAGTGCTGAGATTCTGAAGCCAGCAGCGACATTTTGAAGCAAGCCAAAAAGCAGCTCTAATGTTCCAGATCCATCCCCATATTCATGTGACGTGGTAAATCAAGCTTCAGGAATGCTTATTAAAAAACCAAAAAGTCCACGAGGATGTGCACTTCTTTTATATCAGCTCAAAAAAAGCTCAATAATTTTAAACATTTGCCTAATGAAATGCAAGATTTTACACTGAACTATCTATAAGAGGATTTAAAAATAGCCACAGTTTCTACCACGTAACTACAGAAGCCCAATGTAAGATTAAAATGAATAGTTGAAGGGTCTGGCTAAATGCGATCTTAGCAACCATGCTTTTGCTCCATTCAAGTAAAAAAGGTAAAGGACCCCTGGACAGTTAGTCCAGTCAAAGGTGACTATGGAGTTGAGGCACTCATCTCGCTTTCAGGCCAAGGGAACAAGCATTTGTCCACAGACAGCTTTCCGGGTCATGTTCCAGCATGACTAAATCACTTCTGGCGCAATGGAACACCATGATGGAAACCAGAGTGCACAGAAACACCGTTTATCTTCCCGCCACAGTGGTACCTTTTTCTCTACTTGAACTGGCGTGCTTTCGAACTGCTAAGTTGGCAGGAGCTGGGACAGAGCAATGGGAGCTCGCTCTGTCACGGTAATTTGAACCACCAACCTTCTGATTGGCAAGCCCAAGAGGCCCTGTGGTTTAGACCACAGTGCCACCTGCATCCCTTTCCATTCAAGTATAAAATAAGGGGTAGGCCTGCGGATATAACTGATATCAAAAGAAGGCTCCTTGAGCTCTGCTCTGCTCCCCCATTCTTCCTGTCCAGGGTGGTCCTGTCCTCTGCCTGCCCCTCAGAAGCAGCTTCTCCTCCTTGCCCCCTCTCCAGCTGCCCAACAGAGGAGACTGGCAGCAGTGGCCATGGAGAGGCCATGGAGAAGCAACTGGACTGGCTCAAGGTAACCCATTTTGCTACATGACCAAGTCTAGATTTGAACCCCGCTCTCCCAGGCCCTGGTCCAACCATTACACCACACTGGTTTCAATCCCTTACCTTTAGAAAGTACTATTCAAAAATATTTTAGGAAGGCATTTAAATGGGCCAACTGGAGCCCACTTTGCTTAATAGGAGGGTTCAAAAATGATTCCCCACCTCCCTCCCCAGTTGTGTTATTCTGATGCTGATGCGTGCAATATTTTGACTAGTTTTTACGAAGCCATTTTATATGTATATTGCTAGCTGCCTTCAGCATCGGTAGGGAGGGGGCCACTTTGATAAATAATCATCCGCATTAGCTGCCCTGATAACCAGCCCACAATAAGGACTGTCCAGGAAATCCTCCCCCAAACGGAATGGCATAACTCACAGTTTGCAAATGGGTTTAATTTAATACTACAAAAGCCAAGAATTCTAAATATTTCCCTGTCTTCATGCACAGACAGGCCCCATAGTTTGGCCTGGACCACATTTTATGCCATAATTGGCATGGCTGTAACAGACAAGGGTAGTATCAATTGCCTAAGAGTCTCCAGGAGCACAGTGTGCTCACAGAAAGAGCTTTCTTCGTAAGTCACATGATATCGAACTGGATTGGTTCCAGAGCTTATTTTGATATGGCACAACAGTGTGCCGTAAAACTGCTTTACAGGCCAGCCCCTGCCCTGCTTTGCCTTCCATCTTTTCCTCATTAGGCAGTCAAATACTTTCAGGAAGTTCACCCAATGCCATATTGGACATGTGCAATCCTCCTACGTGTTTTGAAATTATTTTAAAAATGTTTTAGGGGTGGTGGGGAAGGAGAAGAGGGGGAACTGAAGGGTCAGGCAGCTTCAAAAGGAGAGCGAGTTATCCTGCAATCTCCAAATTACCATGACTCTCTCCGTCGAGGAAATCAATTAATTTGTTTCCCAATGGCTTATTTATGTAACCCCCTTAACTACAGCATTGCCCTAGCACTTGTGCAATGGCGTGGGAAAATCTAAAGCTATTAAGCAAGTCAAATTCAACTCTGCCCTGTACAGGCAGACAGCATATACAGTAAGCAAATGGATGGCATGTTAAGACACAGACACATTTCCTCCCCTCCCCTTTCAAATCATGGCTTATTGAATCTAGTAAGAAGAGTGCAGGAATCTGCCCATAAGACCTTTTTGTGGAATTTCTAGCCATTTCTATCAGCGCTGGTATCTGCATTTCAAATCAGCATTCCATTTTGCCATTGTTTCCTGGGTTGGCTCTGTCTTCTGGTTTAACTAAAATTCATTTCGGAATCCATACATTTTGATCCAGATGCAAAAAAAGCACACATTTGCATGATTATTCCATCACTGAATTTGATTTCCTTTTGATACTCTTTAATCATGCACGCTTGCACATTGAGTATATAACTCCAAAAAAGAAAAAGAAAATGGAATATGCCATGCGGCGGTGCAGTTATGTCAATATTTTTGCGCTTTTATATTGAAAACAATCCAATGTGCTTGTACGCTCCTGCAGATTGGTAAACAGTAAGAAGAAGCAAAAGGATACATGAACTGAAAACGATGAAAGGCAAGCTTCATGCATGCTCAGAAGTTAGAACAAATTCTGGAAGTGGAAAGTGCCATTCTACAAGCACAATCAAGACAGTTGAAAACCCTAAATCAGGGCAACATCTGAGAAGCACAATTTTGTTGTCATCCCTGATTTCTACCGGCAACTAATAAATGTATGCTACTGCTGCTGGTTTCAGCCCAAAACAGTAGCAGATATATGAAACCTGAAATAACATAGAGGTCTCCAGTCAGTCAGGCCATCCTTCACAACACTCCATTCCATTTCCTCTGTTGTGATTTTCTCCTGTATGCAGAAGAGCAGGTCCGTAAAACTCCTCCAAGCTGAACATGGCTCACCACGTATAAATGAAGGCCTGAATTAACATGGCACTCAGAACTGCTGCAATTAATAGTTGGCAGGGGAGTGTAGAAGGAAACCCAGCTAGCTGTTTAGAAAATGACAATATCCTTTATCCCCACTGCATTTCAAGATGAGCTCTCCGTCATAAGGAATTTTCTTTTCAAATGAGTCAAACTTAGGCATAAAGGTAAAGGTACCCCTGACCATTAGGTCCAGTCGCGGATGACTCTGGGGTTGCGGTGCTCACCTCGCTTTATTGGCCGAGGGAGCCGACGTACAGCTTCCAGGTCATGTGGCCAGCATGACTAAGCCGCTTCTGGCGAACCAGAGCAGCACACGGAAACGCCGTTTACCTTCCCGCCGGAGCGGTACCTATTTATCTACTTGCACTTCGTGGTTTTGAACTGCTAGGTTGGGAGGACCGGGGACCGAGCAATGGGAGCTCACCCCATTGCAGAGATTTAAACCACTGACCTGATCGGCAAGCCCTAGGCTCTGTGATTTAACCCACAGAGCGACCCCTATTCCTCTTATAAAGTCACAATTCCAAGAGTTATTCTGGAAAGATGGATTGATTGTTAGACAACTCTGGAATTGTAGGTCTATGAGGGAAGTAGGGGGTCTCCTGGCAACTCTCAGTATCCTTAGAAAACTGCCATTCCCAGGATTCTTTGAGAGGAGCCATGACTATTTAAAGTGATATGATCCTGCTTTCAATGTATAGTGCAGACTGGAGCCTCAGTTCTTTGCAAATGTCCTGCCCTGCAAGCTTCCATCATCTGCAGTTCAGAATGAGGTAGTTACTGTTAGAACTGTTTGGGCTTTATAACTGGGACCCATATAGAACCGGACCGGGCCCTGGAAAATGTAAATTCATGTCAGCGCAATCCTTTGTGTCTAATATCTTATGTAACCTCTCAAATAATGGCACTGAGCCAGCAGGCAGCAGAACAGGATAGACTTGTCCTATGGGGGGTGCTGCCATAGGATTGTGGGTGCAAGCTAGTTTGCATCCTCTCCCAACTGTGCCTGTCAGGGTGGCTTATGAGCGAAACATGAAGCAACACTGTTGATCGCGATAACATCTATTTTAGCCAAAGGGCTTTTGCCAATAACAGATTAGAGATGAAAGCTGTATTTTGGGCTCTCAGTTACTGGAAAATGTGTATTGTGCTTCACACACTAGGCTATGTAACAAGATAAAGATCTGAACAGCGAAGACAGTAGCACGATTCCTTTTCCAAATCTAGATAAGAAAGTAGCACAATTCCTGCTGTACATAGAACCCAAATGTTATTATGTGTTTGGATTCATAGGCTGTATGCAGAGAATGGGGAAGAGGCGGGAGCTGACCCACTCCGTCCGAGGACTCAGAGAATGGGAGGGTTGCAAGATAGGAAGAAAAACAAAAGAAGTAAGAAACGAAAGTTCAGTTGCTTCCAGTCATGCCGGAAGCAATCTTCAGAAGGGTCATATTGAATAATGGTGCTGGAGGCTTTGTTAGAGCCGTCCGGAGCTATCTGTTTGTTTTTGCAATAAATCCTCCTTTTTAATTAGCTACGCTTACTGTGTGGCACTGTGGGTTAAACTACAGAGCCTAGGACTTGCCAATCAGAAGGTTGGCGGTTTGAATCCCTGCAACAGGGTGAGTTTCCGTTGCTCGGTCCCTGCTCCTGCCAACCTAGCAGCTCGAAAGCACGTCAAGGGCAAGTAGATAAATAGGTACCGCTCCAGCGGGAAGGTAAACGGCGTTTCCGTGCGCTGCTCTGGTTCACCAGAAGCGGCTTAGTCATGCTGGCCACATGACCCGGAAGCTGTACACTAGCTCCCTTGGCCAATAAAGCGAGATGAGCACCGCATCCCCAGAGTCAGTCACGACTGGACCTAATGGTCAGGGGTCCCTTTACCTTTACTGTGTTATCAAGCTGAGAACCTGGACTCCTGACACATAAGCTAGTTTCTGGAGGGAACTCAAATATACGGAGTACCAGCACCATGTTTTCCATAAGAAAAGCGCTGAGTAAATGCACGCCTGTATTTTCATAGAATTGTAGACTTGGAAGGGATCTCAAAGGTCATCTGGTCCATGCAATGCAGGAATCTTATCCCACTTCACACCAGAATAACCTCAGGCCAAGTGACACAATAATACCTGTATGTTTTGGCCCATAGGGCAAATAAGAGGACTTCTACAT
The DNA here is from genome assembly GCA_034642415.1 of Podarcis siculus. Classification (NCBI taxonomy): domain Eukaryota; kingdom Metazoa; phylum Chordata; class Lepidosauria; order Squamata; family Lacertidae; genus Podarcis; species Podarcis siculus. The sequence goes on along the minus strand of JAXCMG010000070.1, from coordinate 3,810,455 downwards.
GAGCAAAAGAGCAACATAGAGGGAAAGAATTCATGGAATTATAGAACTGTAGAGTTGGAAGCTACCAAGATGGGTTCTTGAGTCCAATCTCCCGCAATTCTTTTGGGAATTATAGGGACAGAACTACCTAAAGTGTATAGAAACTTATTCATGTATGCTACTATGGTGGATACTCGCCTCAAAATGGAAAGAAACAGGAGTCCCAGCAAAGGAAGAATGGATACAAAAACATGGAATATGGAGAAATGGCAGGACTTACCAGAAGAATAAGAAATCAAGATAACAACCTTTCCTTAAAGAATGGAAATGGTTTAGTCAATATTTACAGATAAATTGCAAACAGATAAAAAGATTGGCAGGATTATTGTAATAACCTGCAGTTTCGTAAGAGTATATATTGAAAGAAGATGAATAAATGAGAAAGTCAAGTTAATTTGGATATGCAGAAGATATTAAAAAAAATAATTTAAGGAACCGCAGAAAGAGGGGGAAGGAAGTCCAGCCTTGCAATGTTAAAATGATTGTAGAATTAATGAAATGTATAAATTTGAGAAGTATAAATAAAAATTAAAATTAAAATAACTATGAACCCCCCGCCCCCCCAAAAAAGGTCCAACCTCCTGCAATGCTGGAATCTTTTGCCCAACGTGGGGCCCGAACCCTGGGATTAAGTGTCTCATGCTCAACCGACTGAGCTAACTCTCTCAGCTGTGCGACCTGAATCCCCACCCTGCCCCACAACTGCTATTGACATTTTCTAAAAATGCAGCAGATCCGGTTCCCCAGATCTGCCCAACCTTGTCTAGTCTGGCCCTACGGGTTAGTATCGGGGAAGATGATGTCAAATAAAGAGGCAAAATCAATTGCCGGCGTTGACCATTTTGTGACTGTGAAACAACACAAATGTCTCACAGCTACAAACGTCCTTCCCTTTGGTCTCTTCCAGCTCATTACCCTTCCAGCAAAGGTTGGACTTGAACCTTCGGCCTACTTCTAAACACACACACACACACACACACACACACACACACACACACACACAGAACTTGCAATGAAGATTATTGCAATGAATAGTAACACTAGAGGAGGCCCTATCTCCCTCTTAAATAAGCCATTCAATTTGTTATGAATGGCCGAGTGTGGGTCCTTTTTTCGCTTGCGGGGACTTGGGTTTCAGGAATCCAAAGACGGTGAATAGCTGGGATGACGAAGCCAAGGCATGAGAAGAAAGGGGACCTGGGAAGAGAGAAGAAAGCCGACAGAGACAAGCAATTACAAGGTGTATTACGTACACCAGGCGGGCCTACAAAGAGGCAAGAAGTAATTGTCTCTCCGTGGCCCCCAATTAAAGGTAAAAGAGGAAGGGAAATGAATATTTGCCCTTCATGGATTTGGAAAGCTGTTGCTGGAGAGAATGAAAGGGGCTTTTAGAACGCGGCAGATGCTGTAGGCCCCCAAAGCCCTGGTACTTGATACTACAATCTGGCCTCTTAGTGGTTTTTGGCCATCTTTTGAGAATTGCAGGAAAGGTATTCAAGGTGAAGACAATAACAAACGTCAAAGAGAGGGGGAAAATTGAGTTTAAAAGACTGCTGAGTGACGTGCAGGCCAGATCAAAGGGAGAAATTTACCTGGTATTTATAATTACAATGCTAATAGGGGGTTAATAATAGAAGTCAAAGCTGAAGGAGTGATGTCTCCACATTTTTTTTTTTTTT